>JAJIBD010009074.1:0-24122 GCA_021461705.1 Cryptotis parvus | reverse complement strand
GGGTGCTCTTTATTTTATTTTATTTATTTTTTTAGTATTTTATTATACCACCGTGAGATATACAAATAAAAAGATATACAATTGAACAAGGTCAAGTGGAAGCATATATCGGGAGGTCTTGTCAAAGGTGGAAATTATCACAAACGTCTGGGAGTCAGGAGTTTAGGTAAGACAGAAAATGGAACAGGGTGCTAATAATAGTCGAGGGTACTAATGCCAACCTAGAACTGAGCATTAAATAGAGGCAAAAGGATTCACATGACAACCTTTTAATGTATGTTCTGTAATCCATAGTCTGGAAGGGAAGGAAAAGAGAAAGAGAGAGAAAGGCAAAGAAATAAAGAACCTGCCATGGAGCAGGGCTGGGGAAGGGGGGAGGGAACCGGGGATGTTGCTGGTGGGAGATGGGCACTGGTGGAGGGACGGGTGCTGAAACACTGTATGACCAAAAACCCAAACATGAACTTTTTAATTGTATATCTAATTTTCTTAAGTGTAGCAAGGAAATATATATTTTTTGACTCTTCTGTTTTGCAGACTTCAAAATCCTGGGTGTCCAATATTCACTTTCTCAGAACTTGATGGTACACTTTTCTCTGCAGGATAATCTCATCGATTCTAAAGGGAGGTCAGACCTTCAGGTTTAGTTAAATGCCATATTCTAGGTTGTGTTTTTGCCAATTTCCTTTTTTTTTTTTTTTTTTTGCTTTTTTGGGTCATACCCGCAATGCTCAGGGTTACTCCTGGCTCTTCACTCAGGAATTACTCCTGGCGGTGCTTGGGGACCATATGGGATGCCGAGTATCAAACCCGGGCCGTCATGGGCCAGCAGCTGCAAAAGGCAAATGCCCTATCCGCTGTGTTATTGCTCCGACCCCTACTTCTTAAGTCATTAACATTTCTTTTCCTGAGTCTGGCTTAGACAAGCTTCTGATGAAGCCTGTGGACTAACTAGTGCTGGGTCATTTGAGTTTGGGGGGTAATTAGTTGGAAGCTTCCTTACTATTTGCCCAATTGACTGAGTTTAATAAAATCCTCTCTGTCCTGGAGACACTCATAGCAGTAAGGTCAGCGGTTAGACACAAGCTTATCAGCCCCCTCCAGGCAGGCTCCATGGACATAACCACCGAGATGAGGTACCTCATTTGATGGTTTTCAACTCAACTTGTTGTTTCTGATTAATTATGCCATTGCTTAAAAATAGGTGAAGACTCATAGGAGAAAAAACTCTATGAAACACTTTTGCTGGTTTAACTTAGCAACTTAATTTGTGGGTGTGACGTCAGTGTCTAATTATTATAGTCCATTTTTGCTCAGTTTTAAAAATACAACAGGAGGGCAGGGGTGATAGTACAGTGGGGGAGGTTTGCCTTGTATGAGGCCAACCGGGTTCAATCCCTGGCATCCTATATGGTCCCCAGAAACCTGCCAGGAGTAATTCCTGAGTGTAGAACTAGGAGTAACCCTTGAGCATTTTCAATTATGGCCCAAACCAAATAAAATAAAATAAAGTAAGGAAGGGATATTGTGTGAAGAGGAAGGGTCTAAGGAAGGGTCCTCCCCAACCCTTCTACCTACAAGTGAGTTCCCTTCTACCTCCAAAGCCGGGTGGGGAATGGATGAAAACTCAGGAATCCGGGCGCAGGTTTTAAAATGCTTTACTTATCACAGGTTCAGGCATACAAATCAGCAATAGGAAAAACCTTGTGCTTAGGATTCCAGGCTGGAACCCCAGCCACTGTGGGCCAAGATGGTGGCCACCATATGTTAAGGCCCTGTAGAGAGGAGACAAAGACAAGACTCCAGCAGAAAGGGGAAGAGTGACCCAAGAAGAGTGCAAGTCCCAAGAGAGCCCAAAAAAGGAGAGAGCAAGAGAGGAAGCAGGCTAGTTTTATCCCCTGCAACTCAGACCTCCCACTTTTATGGGAAGCCAGCAGGGTCAAATGCCCTCAAGTAAAATCTCCCAGGACCTCACCTAGGCCCTTTTATTTTATTTTTTTAAAGTATGTTATTATACCACCGTGAGATACACAATTACAAAGATATACAATTAAAAAGTTCATATTTGGGTTTTGAGAGCTTGTTTGGAGGTTCTAGCAGGGGAGCGCAGCTACTGATACCCTCGACCGAAGACCGGTCCGTCTCTATTCGGGGAAGGCCGCCCCTTCGACCGAGCGCAGCTTCGGGAGGGACGCACATGGAGCGGTGAGGGAGGAAGGGGACACCCGCCTAGCCAGCCAGATCAGCCGAATCAACCCTGGCGATCAATGGGGGGACAGATGTCGCAGCCAGATCGCCCTCACATCCTTGGCCCACCACCCCGCAGAACCTCACAACAAAGCCAGACGACCCCCACCCACTCCATGGGCGCCGCCATTTTCCACATTGGACTTCCCTCTCATCAGAACTCCACCCAGCCGACCAGCCCATCACAGCCCGGATCATCGGCACCCACCCTGGAGCAGTTTCTTCCTCAATCCGCCCAGGCATGCTGGTCCAGAGACTCTCAGACATGGGGCAGAGCGGTTCCTTGCTCTCCCTGTGCCCAGCTGTTCATGAGGCAGTCGGGAGGCATGGTGGGTTCCAGCCTTGGCCCACCACCCCGGCAGAACCTCACAGCAAGCCAGACGACCCCCCCACCCACTCCATGGGCGCCGCCATTTTCCACATTGGACTTCCCTCTCATCAGAACTCCACCCAGCCGACCAGCCCATCACAGCCCGGATCATCGACACCCACCCTGGAGCAGTTTCTTCCCCTCAATCCGCCCAGGTATGCTGGGTCCAGAGACTCTCAGACATGGGGCAGAGCGGTTCCTTTGCTCTCCCTGTGCCCAGCTGTTCATGAGGCAGTCGGGAGGCATGGTGGGTTCCAGCCTTGGCCCACCACCCCGGCAGAACCTCACAACAAGCCAGACGACCCCCCACCCACTCCATGGGCGCCGCCATTTTCCACATTGGACTTCCCTCTCATCAGAACTCCACCCAGCCGACCAGCCCATCACAGCCCGGATCATCGACACCCACCCTGGAGCAGTTTCTTCCTCAATCCGCCCAGGTATGCTGGTCCAGAGACTTCTCAGACATGGGGGCAGAGCGGTTCCTTGCTCTCCCTGTGCCCAGCTGTTCATGGAGGCAGTCGGGAGGCATGGTGGGTTCCAGCCTTGGCCCACCACCCCGGCAGAACCTCACAGCAAGCCAGACGACCCCCACTCCACCTCCATGGGCGCCGCCATTTTCCACATTGGACTTCCCTCTCATCAGAACTCCACCCAGCCGACCAGCCCATCACAGCCCGGATCATCGACACCCACCCTGGAGCAGTTTCTTCCTCAATCCGCCCAGGTATGCTGGTCCAGAGACTCCAGACATGGGGCAGAGCGGTTCCTTGCTCTCCCTGTGCCCAGCTGTTCATGAGGCAGTCGGGAGGCATGGTGGGTTCCAGCCTTGGCCCACCACCCCGGCAGAACCTCACAGCAAGCCAGACGACCCCCCACCCACTCCATGGGCGCCGCCATTTTCCACATTGGACTTCCCTCTCATCAGAACTCCACCCAGCCGACCAGCCCATCACAGCCCGGCTTGCGCGGCCGCTTGGGCCGCGCGGTTCATCAATAAAGGCTTTATTTGGAGGTGTTTATAGAGTATGCCTCCCCGCACGGCAAGCCTAGCAAGCTGCTCGTGTTGTATTTGATATGCCAAATGCCAGTAACAAATTATATTAGATCATTCTCATGACCTAATATAATGGTTTGAGGCTCTTTATGTTCCTGTACCAAGCCGATGCCCTTGGCTCTACAGCATGTGACAGGACATATTGGGAGATATTACTGGTGCCCGCTCTAGTAAATAGATGATTAACGGGAAGATCGTGATCGTGATCGTATTTTGGGTTTTGGTCAGGCAGTGTTCCAGCACCCATCCCTCCACCAGTGCCCATTTCCCACCACCAACGTCCCTGGTTCCCTCCCCTCCTCCCCAGCCCGCCTCCATGGCAGGTTCTTTATTTCTTTCCCTTTCTCTCTCTCTTTCTCTTTTTCCTTCCCTTTCAGACTATGTATTACAGAACATACATTAAAGGGTTGTCATGTGTATCTTTTTACCTAGGTCCTTTTAGATGCTAATGTCTTGAGCTAAGATCTGCCCAGGAAATGCCTTTATAGGGTAGAGAAGGGGGTTTCTGAGATTGCATGCCTCTGTACCAAAGACTAATACTAATGCCAGTTAAATATTTCTCCAAGACTTCACAAGAGTCTCGTCTTTATAGTAGTTGCCTTTGAGTTATCAGGGAGCCATGCTTGCTTGCTTGGAGGCAAACAGCATTTCTCTCTGATCTAATTACTTAGAGATCTAAAGTGGCCAGGAAAATATGCTGGTAAGATCTAGCTAGTCCCACGATGATTGTGGTAGCATGAGAGAGTATTTATTTTCTATACCAGCCAGTATAGAATACATGGTCAGATAAACTGCCACTTTTAAACTACCCCTCTATCTACGGAGTGACGTGCAGGGAGGCAATCCAGGGCAGATGCATAGGCTTTTAGGTGTCCTGCAACAGGGTCCCACAATTTTGATATAAAAATAAAATAGTATGATATCTGGAGTGGGTCCCATGCCAGACTCACAGCTCCTCTGCAATCCTGGAAGAGATCCAGACCCCACCCACTCCAGACCCACAACTGCACTGCTGGGCTGGCCCCACGTGGAAGCAACCCATGGAGCTGACCTCCCGGTGAGGGGCTCAGCCAGCCCCTGGCCAAGTTCAACATTGCTCCAAGGGTTCTCTCTCACGTGTGGGGAAGAGACCACGCTGGCCAAATCCTGAGCAGAGATTTGGGCTCTGCCCCTTTCCTCCACCTCCATGCCAGCTACCCTGTGAAGCAGCCTGGTGATATTCTTAGATAATACTGATTTTAGGATAAGGTCCTACCCAGGATCTTTCACATTTATACACTGTATACATTTCTAGACAGGTTCTAACTGATACCCATCATCCCAGTAAGCCTAGCAAGAAGCCAGAGCAACCCACACATCATGCGGTCAGCCATTCTCAACATCCAGACTCCATAGTTCCTCAGAGCTCCATCCAAGAGAAAACCTGATCTTTCCACTTTAAGTTTCATCAGTAAATGCTCGAGATGAGAGCCTTTACTGAGACTATACCACCTACACGGCAGAGCCTGGCAAGCTACCCGTGTTTTATTTGTTAAGCTACCCATGTTTTATTTGTTATGCCAAAAACTAGTAACAATTATTGACCTCAATTCCATGACCTGAAGAATGGTTTGAGTCTCTTCCTGTCTCTGGAGCAAGCAGATGCCCTTGGGCTACACTTGCTTGTGACAGGATGTATGGAGATGTTACTTGTGCCCACTCGAAGCAAATCGATGAACAATGGGAAGACAGTGATACAGTGATACAGTACAATATCAATATCCAAGCTTAGGCAAAACATGGATCCAGAGGTCTTATCAGTGGGTGATATCTACAGCAAGTGTGTGGGAGTCAGAGATTAGGTAAGACAGAGAAGGGAACAATGTGCTAATAATTGTTGGAAATGATAATACCAGCCTAGAACTGAGCACTGAATGTAGGCAAAGGGATTTACATGATAAACCCCTGAATGTTTGTAGGGTAAGCCACAATGCTGTAAGAGAAGGGAGGATAAATATATATATATATATATATATATAGGAGAGAGAGAGAGAGAGAGAGAGAGAGAGAGAGAGAGAGAGAGAAGAGGGCAAAGTGCCTGCCATAGAGGCAGGCTGGGGAGGAGGGAGGGAATCAGGGGACATGGGACATTGGTGGTGGGGAAAAGGGCACGGGTGGAGGGATGAGTGCTGGTACACTGTATGACTGAAACTCAAACACAAACATCTCTGAAATTGTATATTTCAAGGTGGAATCATAAAAATATTAAAAAAACTTTTAGGGGATTATATTGTATAGAAAATTAAGCATGGCACTTGGCTTACTTGGAGTATTGCAATCTGTAAAAAATTTATTGCAAATAAATGGACTTTGGTGGCTGTGGAAAAAATCCACAATTTTTCTCTTTTTTTTTTTTTTTGGACATATCTGACAGTGCTCAGGGGACCATATGGGATGCTGGGGATTGAACCCGGTCGAACACAAAATGCCCTATATGCTGTATTACCCCGCCTCCAATCCTGAAAAATGTATGGTGGACCCTTGAAGAGAGAGGAAGCTAAATTAAAGTTTGTCTGTGTCCATCAATTATTGGGAACTTTGGGGGTCATGTAAGAGACACATTCTCTTCATTGAGAACCATCGTTGCTGGTTCTTCTGATTTTCAAGTTCTCAGCAGAACCAGGATGAAAGTCATTCTATAATAAATAAATGATTTCATGGTAATAGAGTTATAAAGTACCCCCTAAAATAGGGAGTCCAGAAACCTTCCAGAAATAACTGCTTGTATTTTCCTAACTTCTGAGTGCCCAGGAAAAACTGAATACTCTGGGTAAATCCTGAAATACTTCAGAAACAGTCATTATGTTAGAAAACAAACTTCCTAGTTCTATCAGTGTTCAAATTGCCTCGATTTGAGGAAAACATGTTTTTTTTTTTTCTGCTGTGGTCACACTTAACATTTTCCTAAACCAGTAGAAAGATTCCTAAAATTGCCGGAATGTATGTGCCTGCCATGAAACTAGTTTTTCAATGTGGCATTTTCCTCAGTTTTGGGGAAATTCCTTGGAGTGCAGGTGTGTGAACATGGTGTAAAGTCATGTCAGAATGTCAAATGGGAGGCCGGGCGATTAGCTCAGCGAGTAGGGCATTTGCGCTTGCATGTGGGGGCCCATGCCGGCCCGGGATCGATCCTCGGCATCCCATATGGTCCTCCGAGCACCACCAGGAGTGATTCCTGAGTGCAGAGCCAGGAGAAACCCCCTGAACATTGCCGGGTGTGACCCAAAAAGAAAATAAACAAACAAACAACAACAAAAAAAAACCTGTCAAATGGAGTTTTCCAACGATTTCCAACTGAAGAAAAGGGAAATATTTGATTTAGCCAGAGGGGGACCGAAAAGATTTCCCAAGAAGATACTATTAAGGTGAGATCTAAAAAAGCAAATATAACTTCTTGGGTCATATCATTGGTCAGGTTCTAAAAACGAAAGCGATAGGATGAAAGATGCAGTTGAGTGATTCCATTAGTTAATTATGAACAATTAATTATTTATTAGTGTCATTGTGTGTCTCTGACATGTGGCACATGTGCTAAGCTCTGGGCAGACTGAGGTGAGCCAGACCACACCCTAAGGGGACACAAACACCAACCAAATGAAAGAACTAAATGTAAAATTGTCCATCTGAATGAGAACAGGATGGTATGGGAATGCAGAGAGAGAGAGAGAGAGAGAGAGAGAAGACAGAGACAGAGACAGAGACAGATAGAGACAGAGAGATAGGCAGAGGCAGAGACAGAGAGAGAGAGACTCACTGGGGTTCTCAAGGGAAGCTGTTTTTGGTGACTGCTACAACGGGGCTGAAGTGTGCATAGGAGTGAAACAGTTTGAGAAGAGAGTGGATTTCCTGCAGTGGAGACAGCACAGAATGCACTGCTTAAGGGGCTGTGGCTCCCTAACAGATGATTGCTTCCTGCCTACAGGAGTTTAACTTTGCTCTTACAATCTTTTTTTTAATTAATATTTTATTATACCACCATGAGATATATAATTACAAAGATGTTCATGTTTTGGGGGCTTTGGTCATACAGTGTTTCAGCACCCATCCCCTCCACCAGTGCCCATTTACCACCGCCAATGTCCCGGATTCCCTCCCCCTCCCTAGCCTGCCTCTGTGGCAGGTTCTTTATTTTTTTCTCTTTTTTCTTTCTCTCTCTCTCTCTCTCTCTGTCTCTCTCCTGCCTCTCTCTCCCTCTCTCCCTCTCTCTTTCCTTATCTTCACATATTGTGGATTGTAATACTTACACTTAGAGGTTATCGGTGTATCTTTTTGCCTGTATTTAATGCTCAGTTCTAGGTTGGTACTAGTACTTTCGACAATTATTAGTATATTGTTCCATTGTTCCCCTTCTCTGTCTTACCTAACCTCTGACTCCCACATGATTGTGGTAATTTCTACCTTGTGACAAGACCTCCTGATCCATGCTTCACCTGACTTGGATCTTGGTATCATAATATGTATGTGTATATATATACATATCATAGCATAATATGTATGTATATATATACACACATACATGGTTATGATACCGAAATACTATGACATATATATATATCATGCAAATAAATGCAGTCATTCTATATCTGTCTTTTTTCCTTCTGACTTATTTCACTCAACATGATCCTCTCCATGTCCATCCATTTATAGGAAAATTTCATAACTTTGTTTTTCCTAACAACTGCATAGTATTCCATTGTGTAGATGTACCAAAGTTTCTTTATCCAGTCATCAGTTCTCAGGCATACTGGTTGTTTCCAGATTCTGGCTATTGTGAATAGTGCCGCTATGAAAATAAAAGTGCAGATGGTGTTTCTGTTGTGTGTTTTGTGCGCCTCCCAGGATATATTCCCAGGAATGCTGGCTGGGTCAAATGGGAGCTCAATTTCTAGTCTTTGGAGGAATGTCCATATTGTTTTCCAGAAAGGCTGTATCAGGACGACATTCCCACCAACAATGGATGAGAGTCCCCTTTTCCCTGCATCCACACCAGCACTTGTTGTTCTTGACCTTTTGGATATGTGCCAGTCTCTGTGGTGTGAGATGATATCTCATTGTTCACTTTACAATCTTAAGTAGATTGTTTAGTGGCTGAGAGAGTAAATTGATCCATTAGTGCTTACACGGGAACAGGGATTCTGATGTGATGGAAGCAGCAGACTAAGAAAGGGGAAAGGGAAATGTATTTATCATAGTATTATTATTTTGATTTGGTGTCACACTTGGCTATGCTCAGGGCTTACTCCTGACACTGTGCTTAGGGACCACTTCTGGCATTGCCGGGAGACCTTAGCGCCATATGGGTCTCGAACAGGGTTGGCTCTGTCCGGGTGATTGCTTTAGGGTCCCGGTCCGACCTATCTCTTTTGCCTCTGGAGAGGGAAATGTAGCAAGGAGAGCTCATAACTCGACATGGGAAAAAGAGATAGTGATATCTGCTCTTTAGAAAGGTCCCTCAGCTCACAAATACACGCCATATGTAAATAAGTTTTTTAAAAACCCACAGACACTCTGTCACTAAATGTTCATGCTTGTGACTAACACTCATCTAGTCACAAAGCGATTTTCTTTGTACTGACTTTAACTTACCTCCTGAAACTAAAACACCTTCACATCCAAAGGCTAGGACATACTGAGGGTTATGCTACCACCAATGTGAGAATTGGAAATTGTTTGAATCCAGGTTGCTGAACAGCAGAAGCACTTAAATCAAAGAAAAGAATTAATTAACTTGCTCTACTCCTCTTCTCAGAGCGCCAGTGCAATAGGTACCCGAGTAAAGAACTTTCATTTCCGACTGTGCACACCATCCCTCTCTTTGCTTCTTTTTGCATATCGATTCATGGTCTTATTCCAGATATGATCATATTTTCAATGATTGCATATGATGGCTAGTAAATATTGATTAATTTTAATTCATGTTTCTCTTAAATTTGCATGCATACACATCTAGATGTTATGTGCATAATGTATACCAATTCTTTGGTTTTTTTTTTGTCCAGATATGGGTCTTTTTTTTTTTTTTTTTTTTTTTTTTGTTTGGTGCACCCCGGCAATGCTCAGAGGTTACTCCTGGCTCCGCACTCAGGGAATGACTCCTGGCGGTGCTCGGGGGGGGACCATATGGGATGTCGGGATCGAATCCTGGCTGGTATGGGCCGGCCGCCTGCAAGGCAAACGCCCTACCCGCTGGGCTATCTTTCTGGCCCCCCAGCTTTGGGGTTTTTATCCACCTTTTATTTAAACACTGTAGCTTACAAAGTTGCTCATGATGATTTACTGCAGGCATTGAATATTCCAACCCAATTCCACCCCCACTGTCAGCTTTCCTTCACTGTTGACTCCATTTTCCCCAGCCACCCCCAGGACTGCCCCAGCAAGCTCCACAATAATTGAGTTAATGTTGCTTGTTACTACTGACTGGGTAAATGGAATGAGCAAAAAATATTTTAGTAAAAAGAAAATTTGTGAAAATTGTTGTAGCTTACCATGGAGACATTAAGTTCTTGTCTGAGGGTTTACTAAGCTGGCATACAAGTTTAACCTCTGTGTTAATGTCTCGTTAGTTGAGTTTGGTTGGCATCTACATTACATTCCCATCCAGTCTGCTGTGCTCCTACTGGTCTGTCAGTATCGTAGAGGTTTGGAGATGTCGCTCCAGAAAATCCAGAATATTTAACCGGGCAGTTGACATGGAGGCATGGTGGCAGCGCGTGGGTGTGAGTGTAGTATTAGGGCTTTGGCAGGGTTGGGAATTTGGCTCACCCCCTCCCCCCTTCCCCAAGGTCACCCAGGCAGTCTCAGGAGGATCCAGTATCTGAGAAAGGTTTGCAGCTAGTTGATTTCTTTCTAAATTTATTATTTTCGGGCTGGAGCAATAGGATAGTGTGTAGGGCGTTTGCCTTGCACACGGCCAACCTGGGTTCGATCCTCGGCATCCCATATGGTTCCCCCGATTTCCACCAGGAGTAATTCCTGAGTGCAGAACCAGGAGTAAACCTCAAGCATTGCCGAGTGTGACCCAAAAATAAAATAGATAAATAAATAAATAGATAAATAAATAAACAGATAAATAAATAAATTAATTAATTAATTAATTTTTTATTGTCTTATGAACAGGCCGGGGATGAGCTTCCATGGCAATGGCTGTGGGGTGTGCACCATTGGGTGCACAAAAGAAGAATTACTTCTTTTTGTGTTTTTCATCCCCTTTTGTGTTCTTGGCCACACCTAGTGGTGCTCTGTGCTCAGGGATCCCGGTCAGGGAGCACTTGATGGTGCTCCAGGACTGAAGCCGGGTTAGCTGCTTGACAACTAAATACATGGTGGTTAGATGCTAGAAATGCAAGTAGTTTTAATTAATTAATTAATTAACTAGCTTATTTACTGGCTTTCTGGGTCACACCTGGCAATGCTCAAGAGTTACTTCTGGCTCTGCACTCAAGAATTACTCCTGGTGGCGCTGGGGACTATATGGGATGCTGGAGATTGAACGCGGTCAGCTGTGTGCTAGGCTATGTTCTGTTCTATTGCTCCAGTCCCATTAGTTTTGTTTTTAATAAAAATTGCTAATAAGAGTGCATTTTAAAAATGAAAAAAATTGGAGATATTTATTTTTTACAATTTTCTGATTATAGTATTTTGTCTTTAATTTTATACATTTTAAAGAAAAAAGCAGCATGAAAAATTTAATTCTTGCTTTAATATTTTTTTGTTCTATTTTATGGGCATGCCTAGGGGTGCTCTGGGTTACTGCTATTTCCTGTACTCAGAGATAAACCCTGGGAATGACTGAATTTTGTATTTGGATTGAGCCAGGTCACCTGCATAAAAGCCAGCACCTTACCCTCTGTACTACCTTTCCGGTCCTACAGATCTTTATTTGATGAAAATTGAACCAATTATTAAGACAATGCAAACCTATAAGAACATAATTCTCTGTAATCTGCAATGGCGGTAAGATATAAAACCCTTAAAACTTATGCTTTTTATTAAAGAAGAGCTATTATTTAAAACAATAATAAAATAATAAATCACATTAATTTTGCAACCCAGAAACAATAAAATATTTTGGCTTCCCATTAGAAGATGGAGAAATTTTGAGATCAGTACAAAGATGAAAACAATCGAACCAGAGCTTTGGATTAAATAAAAAAAGCCTAGAGATGATCATGCCAATTTTTGAGTAGGAAATGAGAACTTCTGGTAAAGCATTCTCTTTAGTAACAATATTACAATTTGTTTTATGATCCTCCCCTTTTTTTTTCTTTACTGCATGGACATGCAGAATTTTGATGCTTTATTTATTTTAAAATTCTCTCAAATAGAAGATGTTAAAACATTTGACATGAGTATTTTTTTCTGAAACTTTTGTTTTTGCTTATTTGTTTGTTGGGGCACACTGGTCATCCTTAGGTCATGTGTGGTGCTAAGGAACAAACCCAGAACTCCATATATGCAAAACATGCTTCAGCCTGCTGTACCTTCTATCTGGTATAAGAATTCCTTGGGGCCTTAATTTTCTTTCTTGGAGTTGGGAAGGCAACACCAGGGCTTACCCTGGCTCCTGTGCTGGCAAGGATCACCTTGGGTGCTTGGGGAACCAAATATAGAAAAAGGATTACAACAAAAAACAGAGCGGCAGAGGACGCAAGTGTCTCTACCCAATACTATTTCATCCTCCAGGTCACTACTTGGTCATTGTTAGTATGTTTTGCAACATATCTTTATGGGAGATATTGGTCGATGTAGATTTAAATGTTTAGAACACAACTAATTCAACAACTATCATAAAATATCCTTCGTGCTCAAAATAATCTTGTGCACAGAACATTTATATGACTAGATATAAAAAATGGTTAAAATCAGAAACAGTATGACACAAACGAGAAGTTAATAACGAACTATGGCAGCAAATTATTTTTAAAGATAAATAGTATACTATACATCACATTCTAAGCTATATTAACTGATCCCCTTCAAGATCACTCTATTTGTAATTTCACTTTGCTCCTCCCCTCCATTATTCATTGATTGCTTTGGGAAGACACTCCCGTGTAATATTTCCATAAGTAATGTTGCCATGTCTAGTGTGTAGTCCAAGGGCATTTGCTCATGTTAGGAACATAAAGATCCTCAAACCAATCCATTGGGTCATGGGAATGAGGCTCTATAATTGACTGGTATCTGGCATATCAAATACTCTATGGGTAGCTTGGTTGTCTCTGCCGTGCAGTGGGATACTTGTAGTTGTCTCTCATCTCGTGTATTTATTGATGAACCATGCGCCACTTTGGCGTGCCGTGCGAGCCGGCTATGATCAGCTCTTCTGCTGGATGGAGTTCTGATGAACTGGGGAGTCCGGACGTGAAACATGGCAGCCCTATGGTGTGGGGGTTCCTTACATCTTGTGAGGCTCTGGGCTGGGCTGAAAATGATGAGGACTCTCTCTCTCTGTCAAGATACAAAAAGTTAAATATTTGTGAAATTAATGTAAGTATAAAATGTAAGTGTAAAATTATTTTGAAATTTGATAAAGAATGAGCAGAAATTTGAGATGCACAAAAAGTAATGAAATGTATATCTTGTAAATAGTGATGCAATGAGCAGATATATTTTTAACATAAATATATGTCCAGTAGTAATTTTGTATTCCTCAGATACAAAGGAGAGAGATAGCTGGATCATGATGTAGTTCTATTTTTAGTGTTTTGAGTAGTCTGTATTCCTCCCATTTTTCGCAGAGGCTAAATTAGCTTACAATCTCACCAACAGGGCAAGAGTTCTTTGCTCTACACCTCAATCAGCACTGTTTTTTTAGACCTTTTGATATAAAACATTTGAGTGGTGTGAGTTGATAGTTCATAGTCATTCTGATTTGTACTTCCCCTGATAATCGCGTGATGAGAAATGCTTTTGCACATGCCTATACATTATATTTGGAGATTTGTCTATTCAGTTACAGTGAATGTGGTAGTTTGTTATTGGTTTTGTGACTGCTTTATATTAATCTTGGTTATTAGCTCACGTCAAATCTGTGGTGTGTAACTCCTCCCATAATAAGCTTGTATTTTAGTTTTAGCCATAGTTTCTTACACAAAGTAAGCAGCCTCCTTGATTTATGTAGTCTCATCTGATTATTTTATTTATTTTATTTAATTTAATTTTTTTTTTTTACTCTCTTTTTGGATCACAACCGAATGATCAGGGTTTCTCCCCTGGCTCTGCACTCGGGAATTACTCCCTGGTGGTGCGCTGGGGGACCACATGGGATGCCGGGATCAACCCTGGCTGGCATGGGGTCGGGAGGGCGGCGCAAGGCAAATGCCCTCCCACTGGCCTATCCTCCGGCCCCTCATCTGATTATTTTTTGATAAGCAATTAAATTAGTATTCTTTAAAGGTACTTTGAATGATTAAAAGAATGACTAAACAAAACAGAAAATATCTTAAATAGTGAATTGGTGGCAGAACAGTTACTTTAAATCTGCTTATTCTCACCTTTTCGCTACTAATATTAGGAAGAAGAGATTTGGGTTACATAATTTCTATTATTTATTCATTCTCATTCACTCCTTATTTATTTATTTATTTATCTATTTATTTTCACATCAGATGAGTAATTTTTGGCTGTTTATTTTAAAAGGATTGAAAGACTTTTTTAAATGAACTCTTTGGGGTCACACCGCATTGCTCAGGGTTACCCCTGGTTTCACTCAGGAATTGCTCCTGGCATTGCTCGGGGTCACATATGCGATCCAGGATCAATCCCCTAGGTCCACCCCCAGAGTATTGTTTCCCGGCCCCCTTAAAAATGATCCTTATAAATAGGAATTAATATATTTTAATGTAAAGCAAAAATGACAAATTGATGTAAGAAAATTAAAACGAAGAAATAAAAATGTTCAGATAACTACCAAGAAGTGTGACAAACCAAGCATATGCATATAATGATTCTTTATTGCTGTTAGAAACCAAATATTTATTGCTTATTTAACTTTTATATTATAGAATTAAAAATGAAAGCAAAATAATTGAGGAACTGTATATATCTAGATATTGACAAAGTAATCTTTAAAAAAATTCAAAATGATGGGTCGGCCGAGCCAAGCCCAGCGGGTGGGGCGCTTGCCTGCACACCCGGCCGCCCCATGCCGCCCGGGAATTCGATCCCGGCATCCCATATGGCAGCCTGGAGCACCGCGCCAGGAGTAATTCCTGAGTGCAGAGCCAGGACTAACCCCCTGAGCATCGCTGGGCGCGGACCCACAAAAAATACCAAAATGTGACATTAATTTAATGATGAAATTAAATATTCGTGATACTTTCGTGACGATAATTACATTGCTTGAGTATTGTTAAATTAATGCTTATTTTTGAACTATTTGTTTAGGTGGGAAGCAGGGTAGGGTCATACTTAGCACTACCTAGTCTACTCTTGGTGGTGCAGGGACCAGCCACAGTTCTGGGAATGAACTGAGTTGGCTACATGTAAGGCAAGTACCATAGCCCCAGTCTTATCTCTGACCTGAGTTATTTCTTTAAATTTTATATGTATAATTAAGTTAGCTGCTATCTCAACAGAGCTGAAGTTCTCCAAATAGACTTAACAACACTGTGTACTAACTCAAGATGATTATCTAATTTTGACATTTTACAATTAGTAATAATAGAGATTGTGTAGTTAACTTGATTTAACAACATATTTAGTAATATTGGTAAAGCCAAAAAACATAATATGTTTTTATAGCAACACACTATATTTTACGAATAATGAATGTTTTAATTTTTTTACTTATCCTAATATCACTCATGTCCACAATAATTAAATTAATAGTCTGTAATTTTGCTGACTCTTAGTCATAAATAACCGGTAACTTTGCACTTATTTTTACAATCTGGTGGTTATGAAGTTATTTGTCAAGACAGGAAAATAAAAGGGTATTTTAGCCAGCAGTATTGTTTGACTGATTTATAGCTTTAATGGTGACTCCATTAGGGTTCTTGTCCCAGTTCCACAAATGTTAGGACCTGCATAAATTGCTTCCTGAATGTGTTTGTTTACCAGACAGAGGGTAATGGACTGACCAGGAGGAGAGAGTAGCCTGAAGGACAAGTGTGTGATCAACTCATTTGGGTTAATGATTGGTAGGATAGGACTGCTGAGACAGCTTGGAGTTAGCCGTTAGGAGAGATAAATGAACAGCATTAGTTGCCATCCATTGAGAGATTTGAAGCAAGATGGGAAGAGCTTAAATACGACTGCCTGTTGACGGGTGAGGGGTGAGAGGTTACTGCTCAATGTACACTGCACCATGCCTACGCTCCTTTGGCCCCTCATGCTGATTCTGGGACTTGTCACGCAGAAGACAAATGCCCAAGAGTTAGATAATATGACCCAGATTTAGCTGTAATGTTTGACAAAACCACTAATGGACTTAATCTCAACTGTTTGAGATTTCCTCATCTTGAAGTGTGTTAGAATATTAATTTATTATCCTATATTGCTTCACTGAATGTTTAGTAAAAATTATTACATAATCCTTGGCAAAAGATAAAAAAGCTCTGATTGGGATTTGTGATTTCTGCTCTTCTATGACATATTGAAAATTTACTTATTGTATTCTATAATCTATAAGCTAAGGGCCCTAAGTTATTACTTTGTTGAAATGTATTATGAAGTGTTATTGGATACTAAACCAACATTTTTAGTAGGGACCAGTTACGCTTTTCCCCAGACCGTGCCTGAAATAACAAGAAAGAGCTTGCAATCTACGTCGTTCCTCATGCCTTGCATAGCCCAGAGCCCCCAGAGCTGAAGAAAGGACTGGTTTGGCTGAGGGAATGAGGGAAACGAAGGGGTCCTACTGGCTCCCGGTGGTGGTGAAGTTTTGCGGAACTTCGTACAGAAAGGAGTGCAAAGAGTGAGACAATTATTGCTGAAAATAAGGCAAAGGTCGTTAAGTCAGTATGGCCTAAGTGCAGCTCTTGGGAGACTATAACAGTGAATAAAGTAATTAAAAAAAGAAGCTTTGAGAGGCTGGATAAGCTATTGCTCAAAACTACCCAAAACTTCTGAGAGCCACTGTACCTTTGAAAAGACTCAGAGTAGGGTCCCAGTTGAATTGGACCTCGAGTCTCCTAAGGAAGAATACCTTGGCTGCGGCCTGTTCTGGTCAATAGTTCCTCTCTTCCCATTTGATGTGTCCTGCAGGAGAGTCTCCAGGGAGACTCGTCAATGCGAGAAATTCCCTCCTGGTGAGAGGTGAAGATGCTGGAGGTAGGAGCTGATCCAGCCCCTGCAGTGACTGTGTGAAAGGCATTCAGGTTTTCCGAGACAGCTGGAGGAAGAACAAGCAATTGAGCCCAAATACCTACCAGGCTGTGAAGCTTCCTGGAAACATGAGCACCTCCTGACCAACTAGTCCAGGTTCACATGAAATTCAGGTTGCTGCAGGAAGCTGTGTGCATGACAGTCCACTCTGGGCACAAGTCACATTGTGCCCAAGAAGTTGCTAGTTGCTATTGTTGTTATTGTCAAGTTTATTGTGAGCAAATTCGAAGAAATATACCCTCCAGAAATTCACGACTTTTTTTTTTCTGATTGACCATACTTACTCTAAGCACCAAGTTAGAGAGGTAGAAATGAGTTTCTAAGAGCTTGGCATTTGGGCCCTTACCTCTCCTTCTCTCTCTCTCCTCTCTCTCTCCCCTCTGCATTTCCTTTCAGAGGTCATCTAAACATTGAAGATGTGGGTGTTGAGTAATAGGCTTTCGGCCAAGGACCTGTTAGAACTAACTTTGTTGGACTATAGTAGGTAGCAATTTACCTCCCGAAATATTAGTAGGAGCTAGGTTTAGTACTGAAAATTCTCACTAATGCAAATGGACATTCGTAAGTATTACAGTACCTGTCACATGCCAAATAACCCCATCTTCTTGGTAAGCGGCCATATTGCTGAGGATCTTGGTTAAGGATCTCATTTTGTTAACTAGTGGACTCACTAAGTTCATGATCATTTATACTATGCCACATCTACATTCTAAGACCAGTCCTTCGGCATTGCTGAATTTGGCACTAGGTCAAGATTTTGCCAAGGTGGCAGGAAAGGTAGAACTTGAACTTGACTTGGAGTCAAGCTGTGAATAAATTGGTACTACACGTCATCCATACTATATATTGTATTGACTTTTAATCTGCCTCTCTTTGGTACTGTAAACCTATCTCATGGCTATTTCCTACTTAGGGTAATTTAAATATGGTCTTATTTTTTGTCTTTTTTGGGGTCACACCCATGATGCTGAGAGGTTACTCCTGACTCTGCACTCATGAATTACTCTCTGGTGGTGAGGGGGAAACATATGGGATGCTGGGTTGGTCACGCGGCAAACAAAATGCCCTACCTGTTATAATATTGCTCCAGCCCCTTTCTTGTCTTAAAAGTTCAGTGGGGAATCTGAAAAATGCTTTCAGTTTACTTCAGATCCTAACAAATGTAAATAATTGTTGCTTAAATAGTGGGTTTTGTTCTACATACTCTTCTGCTTTTATTTCATTAACATGAATCATTAAAGTCATAAAGGCACTCAATTCCTTTGCTTCTAGAGGGCAGAATTTGGTACTCAATTTTTCTTGTCCATCACTTATTTACTCTTCATTTGTTGTTTCTTTTGGTTACTGCTGTCCTAATCTTCAGGAATTAATTTTCACAGCATATAAGTGATGACCTCACTTGAGAAAGTTGGCACTTTCATTTCATCCCCTGCACTGAATTGGGAAGTCACACTCGCCTGCAGTGGCTGGAGTCTGCCATGCTGGTGCTCCATCAGCAGTACTTTCAAAGCCAAGGCAGTGCAGAGAAGTCTGGGAGAACTCAATGATATCACAGACTCATGACTTAATTCTTTTTTTTTTTTGGTGTTTTGGGCCACACACCTCTGATGGTACCCAGAGCTTACTCCTGGCTCTGCCTGCATCATTCCTGGCTCAGGGAACCTGATGGGGTGCTGGGGATTGAACTAAAGTCAGCTGTGTGCAAGGCAAGTTCCTTAACCCTGTACTATCTCTCTGCCACCTATTTTCTTAATCTTAGAAGATTGACTAAGACAATAAAATGAGAACCTCAAAACCAAACAAAGAAGAGGTAGGAAGGGAGGTTGGAAAAGAAGAAAAAAGAAAATGGAAAAGGAAAAAAAAAATACCTTGGATGCAGGAAAATTTATTTCATTCATTTTCTCTCTCTTTTGGTGGTCATTAACAGAAGTCTTGTTTTCCTTCCTGTTTAATGAACCAGTGAGCAAACATAAGCTTCATGTTCAGCCGGCATCATCTAAGCTGTTTCAGAAACTGGCTTCACTGGTTTCTCCTACCACTCCGTCTGTTATTTCTATCTCAGACATTTTGGTTCAAATATAAATTTATGTAAGTACTTGCCTTTAATTTTTAGTTGAGGTGAACTTGCCCTGCTATTTTTGTTCTGTTTCCAAAACCAGTTCTCAATAAAATGAAGTGAAAAGTTAGCAGTGTCTGTAAATATTGGAAATGTTTTTAGTGAATGCAAACATTATTGATTGATTGATTCATTCATTCATTTGTGTGAGAACAAATAGGCCCTTTTCTCAATGGATGGAGCCAATGAGAGGAAAAAACAGGTTATTTCTTCCTTTCATCTTTATAACAGAAAACTGTGCTAGTTACAAGCGATGTGGTACAAATGTGTCCAGTAGTTAGTGGCTGAAAGCAACAAGCATGTGTGGTTTTAGTGTTTGTGAGTTGGAATTAGGGGTTGGACCTGCCAGGGCCCTCTCACTTTGTGTCTCATGAAGCAGCTTCTCCCATAGTTGGAATGGCGCTTATGGGAAGAAACTGTTTCAGAAAGTTCATTCTCATGGGCACTGGCCATTTCTTACCACAAGGATCTCTCAAAGGGTCTGTGGGAGCTAGATTTCCCAGAGCAGATGAGTCTCGCCTTTGAAGCTATATGTCACCATGTCTGCTGTGGTTCACTACTCATAGAGACCCGTCCTGACACAAAGTGTGCGAGGAATGCCAGGGAAACTTCCAGAGGGATGGGTGCCCATGGGGTGGAGGTGGCAAGGACCAACCTTGACAATGACCTTGCAAAGAAGAGCTGTGCTTAGGAGCTCTTTGCAGTGAGGGCCAGAGTGAGAGGAGCACCCATCTGGTGTCTAGATTCTTCCTCCTCTTTGAGATGCATATTGGGCAGCACGTTGGGCAGGGTAAAGAAGCAAATTGTACCAGGAATCTGAGATATCAGTGCAGATTCTAGCCCTGGGAGAAGTCTGATTAATAATAAATCAAGATTAGCAAATTTAAAATAAAGATTAGTAATTTAAGTTAGTTTTCTTAAAAATGGGGAGGGAAGGCACACCTGCTTATGCTAAATGGATTGCACATGGAGGTGTTAATTGCAAGCAGGCATTTCCTTTCTCCTTCCCTCAGATACTCTTGCACTGTGTTTCCCAGTCCTCATTGCTTTTCATACTTGTTTCCTCCCCTATGGTTCCCAGGCTTACTGGTTGGCCCTAGTCTTGTGCTGTGGCCTGTGGCCTCACTACTTATGGATTTTCGCCTGTTACCACTTGAAATCTCCTGGGGTCCGGAGGGTATTATATGGCCACTTAGAAGTGTGATATCTTGGGACCAGAGAGGTAGTACAGGAGGTAGGGCATTTGTCTTGCATAGAATGACCAGGGTTCAGTCTCTGGAACCCTACTTATGTTCCTGAACCAGCCAGAAATAATTCCTGAGTGTAGAGTCAGGAGTAACTCCTAAGCACTGCTATGTGTGGCCCAAAAAAAAAAAAAAAAAAAAGAAGTGTCATAACCCAAACCTTGGACTATGAAATGCCATATTTCATCTCACTTTCCCATCAAGGGCCCCAAGTGTGCTGCCTGGGATGAAGAGAGATTTCTCCTCTCTCCCCAGTGTTCATTATCATGATAAACTGGGGGGCACTTCTCTCCCCAAAGGATTTCTTTGAAATATCTATTAGAAAAGACATCTAACACATTCAGGGTCTAAAAAGAGAAAGGAAAATGAAAATGTAATGAAAGGTCCCACTGAGAGATGCGGGATGAAGCAGGCACAGGTGGAAGTGTGGGCATTTTGCTAAGATTTTAGAAGGGGAAGCAAATACACTCATTACTTTTTTGAGCAAAATGAAGCCAAATATAATATACTGGTCCTAGTCTGAGTCTGGAGCAAGATTGGCTCGTGGTCAGTCATTCATTCAAGACTTCAAACTTAAACTGTTGGATGTCCGGTCATTCAATTTGTTGTTGTCTTCCGAGGGTCCAGTCTTCCAGTGTCCCGTCTTCATAGGATCCAGTCTTCCTAGGGTCCTGTCTTCATGATCTCTGAGCCCCAGCCATCTTTTTCTCAATGGGATCTAGTCTTGCGCTTCTTTCCCCAAAAAAACCACCCATTGCTATCTCCTGGGTGAATAGTAAGTCTATGTTTATTTTGGCTCTCTGTATCCAGTGACGTTTTAGACAGCAAACATATTTTTATCTTACCAGTTGGATACAATGAACTTTTTTTTTTATTAATTTGTTAGGAACTACTTTGCTTACTAAGTTGCAAGTGAGTCTTATATTAAATCCACTAAAATTAAACCCAAATTGCCTCACATTCTACATACAATGACAATGCATTAATAAAGCTTAAGTAGGTTTTGCAAACAAAAGGTCTGAAAGCAAACTGTTCTCACAAGAAACAGGAAGCATCAATAAAGAAAGGAGAGGGTCAGGAATAGATGGATATTTAATCTGTTAGTCTTTGGTAGAAACAAATAGAAGTGACATAACCTCCTTGAATCAGGTAATCCAATCTTGACACTAATAATCTTATCTCTTGTGGAGGTGTGTTTTGGCTTCTTTCCTCACCTCCTCTTCTTCCCACACCGTTAATTCCTGGAAACAAGCAGTACTTGGAAAAAATGCAAAATAGTTCACCCCTCAGGTAGAATGAATATCTGTGCTCCCAAGACCCTGAAAAGAGTGCCACTAGTTAAGTTCAGCTGCATTGTAGAGCTGTACTCCCACTTAACAACTGGAAAACATTTGGGGTCTTTGTATTCTTCAGGCATCTGCTCCCTGAAGATTCCGTTCAGAAGTCTATTTCGTGGTGACTAATTGTTGTGCAGATAGCAGTATTACTCAGAACTAACATTACTGGTTTTGGACTGACACTTGTGTCTTTAGAAAGCCTAACACTATGGAGAATGCTGTTGATCAGGTGTTTCCTAGAGCACCAAGGGTAAATAGCTTCAAGAAGCAAATGATTCATTCATTTAATTTTTGTTACCAATGCCAATGCTTTCTGCTGGACAAAACCATAAGAAAGCTGCAATTGCACTCTTGAATAAGACTTTCTTCTAGTTTGAGACTGGACTCTACATCTAGTATACTTTGCTTCTGTTCCAGTTATCTTTTATTATGTCACAAGACACCCCTCTGCCGATGCAGTGACTTGAGACAACAGTTTATTGCTACTGTTCATGGTTCTGGGGGTTGTTTAAAACACAATTGAACTTGGAGTTCTTTAGTCTTCCATGTAACAACCACACAGTAGCCAAAGGCTGGTGGGATATTAATGTTTCATTGAGTTGGGTTTCTAAGAGGGTTATATCGTAAGTTACACATTGACTCCTCAGTGAGAGAGTGGCTAGAAAAACCAAAGATTCTTTTCTTTGCCCATGACTTCTTCACAAGGCTAGCTTGGAACTCCTCATGGGAGTGCAGCTTAGGCAGTTTAAGCAGTTACATGAAGGCTGCTTTGTCTCGAGAGTTCAATAAGCCCGGACAGACACTGCAAGGGTCAAAACTTTTTCTGACCTAGCTTCAGAAATAATGCAACTTCCTTTTTTGTTTTATCCAATTTGTCAAAATTTAGTCATACATAGGAACTAAAACTAAACAAGGGGCCAGGGCTGTAGTTCAGTGGCAGAACCTATCCTTCACATCATGTACAAGGCGTTTTGTTCCACCTTGGCCAACCACTTCCTTCCAACCACTCCCCCACAAAATACATAAACATGAAAAGAAACATACTTGACCTCCCAGCCATCCACCTGCTAGACACATGGTCATGCATGACTATGTGCACTAGACACCTCTGAGGGTGTTTTTGGCTCTAATATTTATACAAATCTCAAATTGGAACCTGGCTACTTAAGTGGCTGTCAGCCAGAGAATGGCTAAATAAATGATATTTTAGTAGCACATTGGAATTCTGGAATATTGTACTCACTGGAATGAGAATGCATGATGGAGCCATAATTGAAGAAAGAATTTGTTGCAAGGACCAGAGAGATAGCTTAAGGGCTGGAGAAATGCTCTGTATGGAGGAGGCCTGGGGTTTGATCTCCAGCGCCACACTCTCTGTGCATTGCCACCAGTGTCATTGAGCATTGTCAGGTGTGTCTCTCAAAACAAAGAAGTCCTTTTGTCCAGGGAGTACATGCTTTATATGCAGGAGCCCTGGGGTTTGTCTCTGGTCATATGTTCCCCTGAGTAACTTGAGAAAAACATGCACTGAGCCAGGAGTAGTTTGAGCACCTCTGGGTTTGGTGAACAAACAGAAAAACAAAATACCAAATAGAAACAAATAAGGTTAATCAATAATAATATAATAAGAATTGTAACTATGGGGGTTACATTATGTTAATACAATTAGAAAATGGGGGGAGAATGGCTAAAGTAAATTCTGTGGGTTACTTGAGACAATCATTACGGTCCAACAGAGGCAGTGACAGCTTAGATGTCTGTCGCTGGAGATCACTAAATAGAATGATAGACTACAGAGGCAGGAAATTAAGTATCAGAGATGTGTCTGAAAATTCTAGCCAGTAAAAACTGTATGGATTATATAAAATAATGGCAATAATAATCAAGTTAAGTCACCCAATTTTATTTATTAATTTTTCTTTTCGGTTTTGGGTGAAACACCTGGCAGTGTTCACGGGTTACTACTAGCTCAGCACTCAGGAATCAATCCCTCGCAAATGCCTAGGGACCAAATTGGGTACCAGGGATTGAACCCAGGTGGGTTGCTTGCAAAAAACAAACACCCTACCCGCTGTACTATCTGGCTCTTATTATTATTATTATTGAGTTACATTATTATTATTATTATTATTTGCTTTGAGCCATATTCATGCTCAGGGCTTAGTCTTGGCTTTGGGCTCAGGATCACCCCCAGTGGAACTGGGGGTCTGCAGTGTGGAGAAAAACTCCCAGAACTGGTGCTGCAAGGCAACCACCATATCCCCAGTATTGTCTTTCAGTCTTCAAATCAGTCACTTAAAACAAAACAAACAAACAAACAAATAAACAAACAAACCTTATTTTTCTTTTCTATAATCTGTATCAGCCTCTCAGGGCCTCTCAC
>JAJIBD010009073.1:0-46149 GCA_021461705.1 Cryptotis parvus | reverse complement strand
CTCACACGTTCCCGACACTGTCCCTCACACACGTTCCTGACACTGTCCCTCAACACGCTCCTGACACTGTCCCTCACACACGCTCCTGACACTGACCCTCACACACGCTTCCGACACTGTCCCTCACACGGTCCCTTCTGCCCTGCCAGCATGGCTAGGACACTAACGTTCTCCTGTCCTCTCTCCCTTTTGTCCCTAGGCCCTGGTGTCCCCACGGTGACCGTGCACAGCACTGCAGACAACAGAAGTAAGTGCTGGGCCCTGGGGTGCCCAGTCAGCTCAGGTTGAGGAGGCCCAGCCTGGTTCAGGGGTTGGCCCGAGCTGTACTTGCCACCCCTGGGGTCACAGTCCTGTGCTGGACTGGCTGGCCAGAGGTTCGCAGGGGCAGGAGAGGGTTAGCTGGTGGTCAGCCCACTCCCACTGCCCACCCTCCTGCCTGGGGCCCTGTGTCGTTGCCCGCCATCCTGGCACTTCTCCCGAATCCTGGTATCACAGTCAAGGCCTGTGGGGCCCGACTTGGCTGAACATTTAGGCTATTGATAACTGGTGTCTGTTTGTCCAGGGATCAGGCTTGCTGGCCATGGCAATCCACAGCTCTCTCGTCCCTCAGCCCATAGGAACTGGGGGTCACCTCAGTCTAGCCCTCCCGGCCCCGCAGCAGGACCAGCCCGGCAGCGTGAGTGACCGCCCTCATCTCCAGGGCTACCAGCCCAGAGCTGAGCCAGGCTGTGTCTGTCCACGCCTACTCCAGAGTGCGAGTCTGTGGCCAAAGATGTGTGTCCACCCCGGACAGGACACAATCGGGGTTCAGAGGGCATTGAACGAATGCCAGTGAAGAGTGTCAGAACCTCGCCCCCAAATGCTGAGATGGTGACAGGAGAAGGGAAGGCCGGGCAGTGGCTGTCCCCGGGCGGGTGCAGCTTACCAGCACCTCCCTCACCCTGAAGGGGACAGGGGGCCACTGGGGCCCTGGGACTCGAGTCGGGTCAGTGTCTCCAGTGTGCCAGAGGCACCATGAATCTCACTGCGGAGCAGGAGCCCCTTGCTGCACCCCCACTCGCCCCAGGGTCAGGAGGGCCCCGCCGAAGCTGCTCCCTTGCCTGTCTTCTCGCTCAGGGGGTGGAGTGGGTTGGACACTGGGGAGAGGGTGCGGTGCAGGACAGGGAACTGGAGGGCCCAGTAAGGCCCTGACCAGGGCTTAGGGCTCAGGAGGAAGCAAGCAGACAGCCCCGAGGCCAGGCTCGACTGTGACAGTCTGAGCTCCTACATGCGGGCCCTGTGGGAGTCTGTCTGAGGCCCTCGTGTAGGCCCTGGACTCAGAACTGGCCTATCAGCTGCCCCCAAGGAGCCTCTTCGTTCCCTCCAAACTGCCTTTAGCCTTATGCCCCCTGACCCCCAAACCTTGAACCCCCCAGAGCCACTGACCACGTATCTGGGACAAATCGGGACGTGCTCTGTGGGGACCTCTGGGAAGTTGGCCCCTGCGACATCTGTTTCCCAGCCTCCCTGCGTCCACATCTGATAATAGCTAATTCCACCCGATATTAGAGGCTCACTTTTAATTAAGGGTGGCCATTTGTCTGCTCCAGACTGCAGGCCCTGCGGCCAGCAGCGAACATAAAGGTCCTTGGGGTGCATTGCCAATCTTTTCTGATTTCCCCCGAGCTCCTGCCCTCTCTGAATGCAATTATGGGAACAAATAAAATGGCTTAACGCTGCTCCCCGGTGACAGGCAGCTCCACTGATAAAACCAGTTGTGTGGGCAGTCATTAAATGAGGAATCTAATATTTAACTAAATTTAATCGTCTGTTGCTTTGGTGCCTCTGTGAAGGGTGGGATTTCGGTGGGGCGGGGTAGAAGCCGTCTGCAGGGCTCAGGCCCCCAGCTCCGGCTGCGGCAGCCTGTCCCCATGCCCTCCTGGAGATCCCCAGGCACCTGTCATGTGACTCCAACATGCATTTGGAGGAGGAGCAGAAGCGAAGAGTCATGTACCGGGCACCCCAACCTCTACCCTCTGAGCACCCAGGAGTCCCGGCCTGCCCATCCCAGCAAAGTCCACTCTGCAGGCCCCTGTCCCTGCATCTGGCCTCCTTCCCCCTCTGCTCCCCTCCCCACACCTCCTAACTTTCCTGATTCTCTGGTCTGACCCTCACTGACTCACCCCTGCGCTCCTCACCTGCTCCCACCGGGCTTACCCACCGGTGGGAGGTAGGGGTGCAGTGGGAGGTGGTCTTGAACATTTTCTCTTGTTCTGGACCACACTGGTTCCAGTGCTCAGGGCTTAGAGCTGCCCTGTGTTCAGGATTCGCTTCTGGCGGGGTTCCAGGGATCGCATGGAAGGCAACGTCCTGCCAGCTGCACCGTCCCTCCGGCCACGGCTTTGGACCTTTTCACAGCTGTGAGCCAGCCAGGGCTACACCCCACCCGCCATCCTGGTCCCTGCAGAACTGGGTGACTGGGGGCCACAGACAGGAAGCTGGGGGTGCTCCATGGGTAGGGAGGGCTCTGAGTGAGTCGGCTTTGCTCTTGCAGAGCTATTTGACCTGGAAACCAATGAGCACGTGCAGAAGGCCGTCGGCGACCGGCAGATGCCCCGGGTGGAGTACAGGAGGATTGAGGTCGACGACTACAGTGAGTGATGCATCCGGCAACAGTGCTTCACGGCAGCGCTGAGCGTCCCAGCTGCCCGCGCGCCCTGAGCCAGCCTCAGCCCACACAGGCTTTCCAGCCCTCAGGGCCACCTAGGAAGGTGCCTTCGCACTCCCGGCCTGTGCTTGGAACCCAGGCAAAAGTAGGGTGCTTAGAGGCTGGGAATTGAAAGCAAGACCCCAGTTTTCGGGAACCAGATCTGTCCCCTTCTCTGTTTTACCTCTGGCTTGGCTGCTTGTGGGGACTTTGGGATGTCCTGTGGCCAGAGAAACAGGAGCAGCTTTGTGGGTACACCCCCTCTCTCAATGCCCACCGCTTCCTCTCCCTGTCCCCAACCTCTCCCCTAGGACCCAGCCCCTCTCTGCTCCGCCCAGCACCGCAGCTGCCTGCAATCAGGCCTGGAGGACTCGGGCTCCTCTAGCTTGGGAGCCCTTGCCAGGAGCCGGCTGCCCACCACACAGTCTCTCAGACAGAGAGAGGGAAGCTGACCGCAGGGGCTCCGTGGCTCCAGCACCAAGACAAGCAGCTAGTCAGCCCCCTGTGGAAGACCCCTGATGGACGGGGGCCCCAGAGGCTTGACTGCGGCTCCCAGACCTGCCCCCTGTGCAGGGCGGTCCACAGAGAATCCTGTGGACCATTCACAGGACTCTGGTGCAGAGCCCAGCGCAGGAGACTTTAGATTCCATTAGGTGCCCCTATGAAAGGTTACAGTGACTAGGTCAGCCTCCACTCAGAGCCGAACCTGTGGACCTCACGTTAAACAGGACTCCAGTGTTCTTGCTCTCCTGTTTAAGGAAGGGTCAGAGATAGTGAAAGTATTTTAGATGGATAGACAGTTTTGAGATGGATGGATGGATGGATGGATGGATGGATGGATGGATGGATGGATGGATGGATGGATGGATGGATGGATGGATGGATGGGGGGGTGGGGGGGGGGGGGGGGTGGGTGGATGGTGGGGTGGGTGGGTGGGTGGGTGGATGGAGGGATGGAGGGATGGAGGGGATGGATGGATGGATGGATGGATGGATGGATGGATGGATGGATGGATGGATGGGGGGGGGGGGGGGGGGGGGGGGGGGGGAGGGGGGGGGGTGGATGGGGGGGGGGGGGATGGAGAGACAGGTAGATGGAGAGATGGGTAGATGGAGAGATGGATGGATTGTTGGGCGGATCAATGGGATGGACTTATGGATGGGTGGACAGATGGACAGACATAGATGGATGGATTAATGGATAAAGGGAAGGAGGGACTCCCAGGCAGATGGATTCATCAGTGAATGGAGGGATGGAAGGACAGATGGATGGGTGACCAGCTCTGTAGATTAATGGTGGGTGGATGGATTACTGGATTGAGAAAGGTAAGGATGCATGGAGGGAAGGGAGGGGGAGCAGGAGGGAGTAGAGCAAGGCTAGGCCCGTTCTAGGAGCTGAGTGTCAGCAAGATGCATCGAAGTTCACCTGTCTCAGGGAAGAGAGTGGCCGCCCCTGGTTCAGGACAGTTGAGCAGCAGAGTGGGGGCAGGGTGGAGTGACAGGGGCCGGGCAGCTGGCTGTGGTGGCAGAAAGGAGCAGGCCTCGGCATCTAGATCTGGATTAGGAGGTGTTTCCCTGCAGGGCTGGTGCTGGCCCCCTCACTCGATGCCTGCTGCAGCCTTTGAGACCGTACAGACCACCCGCCCTTCCTCAACACCCTGGCCTGGCCCCCAGCCTGCCCTGCTGCTTCACAGAGGGTCACAGCTGGTTTGACTCAGTCCCCACCTCCGAAGACAGTGAGGGTGCGACTGGCCCAGTCCCCCAGCTACAGCTACAGGCCCCCGAGTTCTGTTCTCTCTCACGGCAGCTCCCAGCTCCACATCCAAGGAGGCAGTGAAGGTCGGAGGTCGTCTCTGGGCTATCAGTGGGGAAAGGCCCACCCCCAGCTCAGGCCATGTTTTATGGATGTTTCAGGATGAATCCTGTGCCCTCGGCCAGTCCCTGGGCCAGAGATCCAATTTGCAAGCCATTAGCATTCAGCCAGTATCGGACTGAGCCTGGCGGGGCCTGGGTTTCAGTGATTGTAGGAAAAGGCCCGGTTCCAATTTAATTGCTAATCTGGGTGGTTGTTAACATCAATAAACAATTTCTAATTTGGGCAGGAAGCTTTGTTTTGAGGGTAGAATTAGTGAGGCCCCTATCAGATCCTGCCCCACGCCCTCCAGCGGTCCTTGCTCCCCAAACCCTGCCCCCTTCTGTTCCTGCATTGTCTGTCCTGTGCCCCTTCGTCCTTCCTCCCTCCTTCCTTCTTCCCTTTCTCCTGCCTTCCTTCCTCCCTTATTCCTCCCTTCCTTCCTCCTTCCTCCTCCTTCCTCCCTCCTTCCTTCCTCCCTCCCTCCCTCCTTCCTTCCTTCCCTCCCTCCTTCCTTCCTCCTTCCCTCCCTCCTTCCTTCCTCCTTCCCTTCCTCCCCTCCTTCCTCCTTCCTTCCTCCCTCCTTCCTTCCTCCTTCCCTTCCCTCCTTCCTTCCTCCCTCCTTCCCTTCCTCCTTCCTCCTCCTCCTTCCTTCCTCCCTCCTTTCCTCCTTCCCTTCCTCCCTCCTTCCTCCTCCTTCCTCCCTTCCTTCCTCCTTCCCTTCCTCCCTCCTTCCTCCTCCTTCCTCCCTCCTTCCTTCCTCCCTCCTTCCCCTTCCTCCCTCCCTTCCTCCCTCCTTCCTTCCCTTCCTCCCTCCTTCCTCCCTCCTTCCTCCTTCCTCCCTCCTTCCTCCTTCCCTTCCTCCCTCCTTCCTCCCTCCCTTCCTTCCCTCCCTGTAAGAAGCTGCAGACATGCCCCATTCTTGGGGTTCACCCTCCCCCTCTCTGCTGCCTGAGGGTGCCCCGACACCCCATCTTCTCTCTGCCTCCCCCCTTTACAAGCTAGGATTTGCGCACCATGGGTAACTTTCAAGAGGCTGCACTGCTACATGTCGTCGGGGCCAGCCCCTGTGGGGGAACGCCTGGCCCTCACGCCGCGCTGTGCTCTCTTCCCAGGCCTGCCTGTGCAGATCATCAAGCCGGCCACCTTCAGCGACACGACCCACTACCCCCTGCTGCTGGTGGTGTGAGTGCGTCCCTGCGCCTCGCGGGGCTCATGGGGGCGCAGGCGTGGACGGGGCAGCTGGTCAGCCCCCAGGTTCTTCTCACTACTGATACGCCCTCCAGATGCTGAGACGGGCCGTGACCCCCTGTCCCACCTCCCTGGAGCAGTTTGCTCCCAGCAAAGTGAAGTTCGGCATGGAGCCAGCAGCCAGGACTGGCCCAGGTGCCCTTAGGAGCCTGGACAGCAACTTGCCCAGCAGGCTCACCCCATGACCCCTCCCAGCCCCAGGAACAGGGCAGCAAGTCCTTGTCCCAGCGCCCCAGGACTGAGCTGCAGCCCCAGCCGTGACCCTGTGGCAGCCTGGGGGCTGCAGCAGCAGCAGCGTGAGGTGCCTGGGCTCAGGGGCCTCTTTCTAGGAGACCCTCCAGCGATCCAGAGCTGCTCCTCCCTCGTGGGCCCTTCAGGGAGCAGGAGGAAAGAGGGAGGAGAAGAAAGGAGGGAGAGGGAAGAGGAAGGAGATGCCCCCAGTGACCAGGAGGTCACCCACAGGGCACCGTCCCCTGCTGCCCTCCCAGTGGCCACGTCCAGTTCAGATCAAAGTGCCCCACTGTGCACTCTGCGGGAGCCTCGGGGCCAGCGCTGTGCCCACAGCTGCCCTGGCTAGTGACACCCCCTCACTGACCCCCCTCAGAGACCCCCTCACTGACACCCTCACTACACCCCTACTCACTTCCCCCACTCACAAGCCTCCACTGGCAGGTACCCCTGTTCCTCAGATTCCGGGCAGGCTGCAGGGGTGACGCTGGCAGGTGCCGGAGACCTGGGAGCAGGGTGGGCCCATGGGAGTATGTCCGAACAGGTCCAGCACACAGACGCACACAGCAGCGTCTCACCGTGACAGCACCACACACCAGTATTCACACAGGATGCCTCACATATGACGCCATACATGGAATACACCACATGGTAACTGTGACACCATACCACATATGCTGTGTAACATCATGCTGTGATTGCACGTGACATCACATGTGGCACACCACACTTGTGTGGCATCACACCCTCACATGTGACATCACATGTTGTATTACCAGTGTCACATGTGACATAACATACTGTGACATCTTACCTGTGGCACACATGGATACTACACATATATCACATGTGACACATGACATGTGTGCCATACCACCATGCATGTGACATAGCACAATCACATTGACACATACTCACTTGATATCACATACATGTGCCGCCTGACATGTGACATTGCACTCTCACGTGATCATCTCACATGTGACAGGCAGATGTTATACCACAGTCACTCGTGACATGTTAGACATGACAGCACCCAACGTGTGTGACATCACATGCTACCTGTGACATCACATAATCACACATGACACCATCACTTTCTGCCACAATCCTTTGACAGTCACAGGACAGGATAACATGATACCACACACAAGCAACACTATCACACAGTGCACACAGGTGGCAGCACTGCACATATATTACCACATGAACTGCACACCAATGAGACTATCACATAACACTGCACAAACGACACCATCCCAGGACGCTGTGTGCGTATGACACTGCCACACTACGTATGACACTTGCATGGTGCTGCTCGTGTATGACACTATCACATGGCACTGTGCACGTATGGCACTGCCGCATGACACTGTGCATGTACGACACTATCGCACAGCAGCTGCTTCTCACGTGTACCTCCGAGTGAAGCGTCTCCAGCACACAGCCTCCTGGGCCGCCCAGGAGTGACCGAGGCCAGGATAGCGGCAGCGTTAGGAGGGAACCGCCTTGCTGGCGGGCTCAGACGGGCGCAGTCGCGGTGCTGCCAGGCCCAAGTCAGGGTTCCCGCCTCTCGCCAGCCGGGCCTGGGCCCCCATGACCCGCTGTGCCGTCGGCAGGGACGGCACTCCCGGGAGCCAGAGCGTGGCCGAGAAGTTCCAGGTGACGTGGGAGACGGCGCTGGTGAGCAGCCACGGGGCTGTGGTGGTGAAGTGCGACGGCCGGGGCAGCGGCTTCCAGGGAACGAAGCTCCTGCACGAAGTGAGGCGGAGGCTGGGCTTCCTGGAGGAGAGAGATCAGATGGAGGCCGTGAGGTGAGGGCCGGGAGGGAGGGGGCGGACAGCGGGAAGGGCTAGGATAGTGGAAGAGGCGGGGACAGTGGAGGGGTGGGGCCAGCGGGAGGGGGGGGGCGGGGCAGCCGGAGGGGCAGGGCAGCCGGAGAGGGGCGGGGCAGTCGGAGAGGGGCGGGGACGGAGAGGGGCGGGGCATCAGGAGGGGCGGGGCAGCCGGGGCGGGGCCGGAGAGGGCGGGGCGCGGGCGGGGCCGGAGAGGGGCGGGGCCAGCGGGAGGAGCGGGACAGCAGGAGGGGCGGGGCAGCCGGGGGGCGGGGCCAGCAGGAGGGGGCGTAGAGGGGGACAGAGTGGGGGGGGATAGCAGACAGTAGTAGCGGGGACAGTCGGCAGGGGGCAGCAGAGGAGCCCCATATCCCCGAGCCCTATTTCTGCAGCTCAGGGCCCCTCAGCGGGCCTGCAGCATGCTGGTCATCTGGGTGACCACGGATGTGTGAAGACAGAGGGTCTCTGCAGAGAGCCCGTGGTGGTATAGGCGTGCTCTGGGGGTGGGGTCGGGCCCGCCCAGATGCCGAGTGCGGGGTGGCAAGCTTAGAAGATGCGATGCCCCTGTGGGCATCCCCAATGCTGACTTCAAGCTGGCGTCTTTGTTTCTAGCGCTTGTCTGTGAAGTGGGTCTTTGCGGCTCCCCAGTACAGGGTCACGACCTTGGCCAGTGCTGGTGCCCGCATCGCAGTGGGGGAGAAGGGAAGAAGGGGGGAGCACTGGGAGGAGGGGAACGTGGGTACCCGGAGGGGGCAGGGAACACACCCCACAGGCTCCCAGCTGGTGATCACTGAATCCGTGAGGAGGGAGGGGCCAGGAACCGAGGCCACAGGCTTGCCGCCTCTCCCGGAGCAGTGATGCTGTCCTCCTGACCGAACACCGCGCTCCAGGGTGGCCAGCATGAGAGGCCCAGGGGTGTGCGGGCAGAAGCCTACACGCCGACCAAGGCTTGCGCAGCTGCACCTCGCTTGGGGCTCTCGGCCACAGTCCAGCGGTCACCGAGGCTCAGAAACGTGCTCCCCGGCTCTGGGGAGACAGCTGGGGCGTGGTGGGGCTCCCTGTCCTCGGGGAGCGAGAGTGGTGGAGAGAAGGGGCGATGTCTCAGCTGGTCCAGGCAGAAACAGCAACAAACCTGGGGATCTGCCAGGGCAGGGAGTCGGCACCACCAGCGCTGAGTCTGCAGTTCCGGCCGCTGGCCACGGCATGGCAGACGAGCTGTGCCTGGGTGCGTGAGGCACCAGCACCAGCATGGGAAACAGAGCAGAGGTTTCCTGGCTCCACAGAAGCTGGGTCAGGGGCCACCCAACACCAGGCTCCCTCCACCACAAGCCTCACGGGCCATATCCTACTGTGTATGTCTGTGGGTGGGCATCTGTCTGCTTGTACACATGTTTACACAATGTGTATGCATGTCTGTGTATCCACCCTGTATGTACTGTGATGTGTGTGCATGCAAGTGTGAATGTGAGTATGTGCACATGTTGACAGTGTATGCCCATTTATAATTGTGTGAATGTCTGCTGTGTGTGTACATGTGTGTGAGCACCCATGTGTACATGCTTGGACATGTGTGTGCCTGTGTGACTGCATTCATGGATTTGAGCGTGTGCACATTTCTACATGACTCCATCTCTAGGTGAATGGACATGGGTATGTGCGTGGTACATCTGTGTGGCTTCATGTGCAAGCATGGACATATGAGTACATGTGTGCACACACACGTGTGTCTCCAAGTCTCGAGCCTGACACAGCCATGTGAGCTCTCTCAGTGTAGCCCTGTGCTGCAGGCGCATGCTTGTTCAGGACACAGGTGGTAAAGCTGTGTGTCGTTTCCTGGTGCTGGTGTGTGGTCAGGATGTAGAGATGCTCCCCGCTGCGTGGCGGGTGGGGAAGGGCCTTGCTTCCTCTTTCTGCTTTTTTTTATTTTTCTTTTCGTTTTTTACTTATGGATCACACCTGGTGATGCTCAGGGTTACTCCTGGCTCTGCACTCAAAAAAAATCCCTCCTGGCAGGCTTGGGGGACCCTATGGGATGCAGGAGACCGAACCGGGTGGGCCGCCTGAAAGACAAGTGCCCTCCCTGCTGTCCTGTCGCTCTGGCCTGTCTTCCTGCTGCCTCCGCCCGGCCTCACCGGAGCACCGGGTGTTGGTCTTCCTAGCTGACACTCCCCTCTGTGGCTACAGCCTCCCACGGGAGCCGGCACTTACCTCGAGGCAGTCTGACGTCCTTTTATCCTCTCCACCGCAGTGGATGGCATTCTCCACATTTGGCAGGAAATGGCCTGTGCCCGGATGGCCTTGGAGACCATGTGTGCCCTGCAGCCGGCCGGCTCTGGGTAGCCTCGGCCTTGCTCCTTCTTGTGCTTGTCACAGAAGCTGCTGCAGCTTCCAGGTCTGGTCCTGCAGGTTTTGTGGACCATCCTTCTCTCCGACGCTTTTCTGGAATTAGGGTTGTGCTGACGTCGCGGCTCAGCCTGATTCTCCATCCACCCTTTCTGTGCAATATTCTGCCCTTTGCTGCTGATTTGGCCGTTGTCATCATCTCCTGGAGCTGCATTTGTGGTTCACGTCTGCTGCTTTCGCTCCAGTTTTTCAGACGGCCCCAACCTCCTCCCAGGCTGCAGGGCTCAGAGCTTGTCTGGTTGGCCTCAGCGGGTGCCGCTTTGTGACCGGTTCAAGGAGCCACTCAGATGCTCTTCCTCCGCCTCCACCTCCTCCCTCCTCCTCCTCTTCCTTCTCCTTGTCTTCTTCCTCCTCCCTCCTCCTCCTCTTCCTCTTCCTTCTCTTCTTCCTACTCCTCTTCTTCCTCCTCCTCCCACCTCCTCCTCCTCCTCCCCCTCCCCCATCGTAGCTGGGCACCTTCTCAAACATGATGCCATAACATGAGTTTAGTGACATGTCAGAAGTCCTGGCCTAATGGCACCACACCCAGGAGGAGGAGGAGGAGGAGGAGGAAGGAGGAGGAGGAGGAGGAGGAGGAAAGAGGAGAGGGGCCCTAGCATGCTCCGCTCTGCTAGGTTGAAACCAAAGAGCAACCCCAGAGAATTCCTGTGATCTGGGGGAAACCTGCGATGTCCACCAGGAACATCCCTGCCTGGCTCCAGACAGGGGAGGTCAGCACAGGGTGTCAGGAATGGCTGCTGCGGGCAGCCTCGGCTCCTAGGGCACTGACTCCTGACCGCACCAGCACATCTACTCCCGGGCTGGCCTAGGGCCAGGGTTCTTCCCAAGTCCGGGAGGAGGAAGAGGAGCCTCAGGGGCCCAGCAACAGGAGGTTGACTCTTCAGCCGGAGAAAGGCACTGCTGAGTAAAGGGGGTGTCCATGGCTACCTCACCTAGAGTGACCCCCACCCCGAGGAGGCGGAAAGCAGGGTGGAGGGGTGGGGATGCAGATAGAGATGGGGGTGAGACAGAGAGGAGAGGGGGGAGGGGGAGGTGAGACAGGGACGGGGTGAGACAGGGACAGGGTGAGACAGGGACGGGATAAGCTAGAAAAGGGTGCGCAGAGGAGACAGGGGTGCAGAGACAGGGCCCCTGGAATATTTAGAGACAGCCAGTCACTGCTGTCAGCTGGTGTGAGGATACAACTGCCCAACCTGTGTCCAGAAGACAGACACCAGCCCAGTTCCCTTTGGGGAGGGCAGGGAACCACCATGGATGGGGGTCAGGGTGGGGGTGCTTGCAAGAACTAGGGGGCCCAGTAACACCAGCTGAGACCTGAGCTGGTCCTCCCAAGCACAGACAAGGCGGTGGACCCTGGACTGACGGCCAAAGCCCAGCACCCAGGTCCAGTTGTCTCATCTCCTGCTGGCCAGGCAGTTGGGAAGCTGCAGACAGGACTCCAGCAGGGCCTGGAAGACTCCAGACAGTCTCTCCCAGCTGCTGCTCTGACCCACCAGCACGGCTGCAGGTTCATTGTGGAGACGCGGCCGGCTGCACTCTTTTGGGGGGTGGTGTTTTTACATTTTGCCGTAAATTGCTGAACTTTCCAACAGCTATTTGATCATAAGAACAAGCTTTCCCGACTGCAGACTTCTTGCTACTGGCATAGATTCCCACAGATTCACTGAAGAAACCACAGCCATAGCAATTCCGTTCGAATGCTTGCCTTAACTGACTTTCCAAAGCTGTGGCATTAGCAAGTGTGGCCCAAGGGCCAGGGACAGACACAGCCGCAGGCCCTAAAACCTTCATTGATCTTGCAGGACGATGCTGCGGGAGCAGTACATCGATCAAACACGAGTGGGCGTGTTTGGGAAGGTAAGTCTGGCCTTGTCTGTGTCCTGCCCGCCTCCAGGACTGGCCTCGCCTCCAGGATAGATCCCATCTCCAGGACAGGCCCCACCTTCAGGATATTCCCTGCCTCTAGGAAGGCCCCGCCTCTAGGACAGGCCCGCCTCCAGGAAGGCCCCGCCTCCAGGAAGGCCCGCCTCCAGGACAGGCCCCACCTCTAGGACAGGCCCCGCCTCTAGGAAGGCCCTGCCTCCAGGAAGGCCCGCCTGTAGGACAGGCCCCGCCTCCAGGAAGGCCCCGCCTCCAGGACAGGCCCCGCCTGTAGGACAGGCCCCGCCTCCAGGAAGGCCCGCCTGGGTCAGGACAGGCCCCGCCTCTAGGACAGGCCCCGCCTCCAGGAAGGCCCCGCCTCTAGGACAGGCCCCGCCTCCAGGAAGGCCCTGCCTCCAGGACAGGCCCCACCTCCAGGAAGGCCCCGCCTCCAGGACAGGCCCCGCCTCTAGGACAGGCCCCGCCTCCAGGACAGGCCGCCTCTAGGACAGGCCCTGCCTCTAGGATAGGCCCCGCCTCCAGGAAGGCCCCGCCTCTAGGACAGGCCCCGCCTCCAGGACAGGCCCCGCCTCCAGGACAGGCCCCGCCTCCAGGACAGGCCCCGCCTCCAGGACAGGCCCCGCCTCTAGGACAGGCCCCGCCTCCAGGACAGGCCCTGCCTCCAGGAAGGCCCTGCCTGTAGGACAGGCCCACCCTACAGGACGGGCGCCCGCCTTTGCCCCCTTTACATGATGGGTTTGTGAGAGGTTTGGTCACTTTAGCGAGGTGGTTTACTTGACTTACGTCAGCTGTGCTGTTCGGTGGTGGGACCTGCCACTGAGAAGCAGGCAGGGTCTCCTTCCCATGAGGTTCTGCGTTTCCCTGTCCATTTACCAGGGTCACTTGGATGGGCCCTGAGCAGTGGACAAGTGGAACCGGGGCTGGGAGTGAGGTCTCGAGGGGGCACCCTACCCATTCTCCACCAGCCTGTAGCCAGGACTCAAGCTCAGGTGGGAGGCTGGCCGGACCCGCCCAGAACTGTCCCCCAACACCACGAGGTACCCCTGAGGCTGCATGTCTCCCCTAAGGAGGACTCCCAGCCCATGTCCAGAGTGTTGCAGTGTGGACTGGGAATGTGAAACCGTCCTGTAGTGACCCCGAGATTGACCCCTCCTCTTACTGGAAGTGGTACAGGGTTAAGAGCCAGCAGGTCCAGGGGCGGAGCAATAGCCCAGCGGGTAGGGCGTTTGCCTTGCCGCGCCTATACCGGCCCGGGTTCGATCCTCAGCATCCCATATGGTCCCCCGAGCACCGACAGGAATAATTCCTGAGTGCAGAGCCAGGAGAAACCACTGAGCGTCGCCGGGTGTGACCCAAAAAGGCAAAAAAAAAAAAAAAAAAGCCAGCAGGTCCAGGCCAGTGGGGAGGGATTTGCCTTGCGCAGCTTACTTGGGTTCAATCTTGGCATCCTATATGGTCCCTCAAGCACTGCCAGGTGTAATTCCTGAGTGCAGAGCCAGAGCAACCCCTGAGCATCGCCAGGTGAGCCAATAAAGAACCAACAGAACCATTTAGAACAGAACCAAGTAGAGCGTGGGATGTCCATACTCATCACTCATGACCCTGCCCAGCAGGCTAGCTGCCTGCCCCCTGCAAGGACACTCGGGCCTGGCCCAGCATTTGGACTGCCCTCACCCCGCCCCAAACAGGCCCAGTCCTTCTCCAGCACATGGCCCCTCCTGAGGCAAGACCCCACACACAGCCACTGAGACTCACTGTGTCCCCAGCTGAGGGTGGGCCCAGCAGGGTGGGCAGGAGAAGGGTTTCTCAGGTGCTCGACTGTCCAGCTCGGTCAGCTGTCTGCCTCTCCAGCAGCCGCAGGACTTTCCAGCCCTCTGTCCTGTGCTTGTCCTGGGCACAGGGGTGGGAGAAGAGGCTGGGGAAGGGAAGGGGCTGTGGATTCTGTGAGTTCCTGAACTCTGGCACCTACAGACTCCCCTGGGTCCCTCCTAGCCTCAAGCTACCTGTGGCTGGGCCATGCCCTCTGGTCTTTGGGGAGGTGTTAGCATTCCTGCTGGCCAGCTTGCCTACACCCCAGTAGGACCATGAGGGAGGGGGTCTGCCTGGGAAACCCAGAGTGGGCCTCGCAGACTCAGCACATGCACACGTGGGCCTCGGGGCCTCAGCCCATCCCAGGGACAGAGCCTATTGGGCATTGCTTGAGACCCAGTTCCCCAAAAATGGGGGGCAGAGGGGGTTTGAGTGCTGGCACCAGCAAGGTATCTATCAATCAGCACTTGTCAACCTTCTGCCGTCCTTTACCCGTGGATGCTGGCTCTGCGATTTGTGGGCCACAGTGGCCGGCACTGATATCACCTTTAAGTGGAAAACCCAGGAGTAACTGATTGCTCTGACTGCCCCTGCTGGCCTTCTGATTGCCCTGTCCTCCTCCAGGACTACGGAGGATACCTGAGCACCTACATCCTCCCTGCGGAGGCGAGAACCAAGAGCAGGTGTTTGCCTGTGGCGCAGCCCCTGTCCCCCATCACAGACTTCAAGCTCTATGGTAAGGCTTGTGCCCCCACTGCTGCTGCCCTGGGGCCAGCAGGGCTCCAGCAAGACTTCCGGGGGAGGGCCCAGGGTGTCAAGCTGCACCCCCCCTGTCTGACGACTCTGTCCACAGAATAGGAGTGTCTGGGCCTGTGGGACACCAGCCCTCAGCTTGCCCCTGAGATGGACAGGTGGGCAGCAGGCTTGCTGCAGGCCTCCAAGGGGACCCGCCCCCAAAGGGAGCCCCCAAGCCTGCCCTTATCTTCCTCATTCTCCTTCCTAGTACCACCCCTTTCCTTAGAGCAAGCCTCTTTACAGCATCAGGCCCTTCCCAAAGTGGCCTGTACAGGGCTGCCTGAGCAAGGTTCAGATCGGGCCTCTGGGAGCTGGCAGACTTTGACCCACCCTCTGCAGAAACAAGCTGGCTCCAACCCTGGCTCCCCACAGGCACCTCCAACTCCTGACTGGCCCCTGGGGTCAGCGGGACCCTCAGTCCCAAACCAGCACCGCACTCAGTACCTCGAGTTTCTCCCCCTCACAGGTTTCTCGCTTCATTCAGGACCAACCCCCCCAGCCCCGAGTAGCAGGTCAGAACTCATTCCTCCACTGTCCCAGGGCAGCAAGGGACACCGGACAGTCCTGCTCACCGACCACAGCCAGGCCTGGGGACACACCAGTGGTGTTAGTCACTGTGTTGTAGTTTCCAGAACATGGGACAATAGTGCTGACACGCACCCTCCCCCTCTGCCCCGTCACCTCTCCTCCCTCCACCAGAGCCACCACGCTCCCCTCTGCCCCGTCACCTCTTGTCCAGGGCCTGGCATGTGCCCCGGTGTGGGGAGACACAGGAGTTTAGGATGAGTCCTGAGAAAGTCACTCCTGAGGGAAGTCATGAAGGAAAGGAGATGCCTATCAGGATTGGATTCAGAGGAAGAAGATTCCCCTAGAATCAACTCAGCCACAACCCACACCCAACACCCAATACCCCACATGCAACACCCACAACCAGCACTCAGACCTACAGCCAACACTCGATCCCATACCCACAATCCATACCCAACACCCACACCAGCACCCAACACCCACACCACACCCAACACTCAATACCCCACGCCAACACTTACAACCCCACACATCAACACCCCACAACCTACAACATTAAAATCCCACAAACCAACATCCCACACGCCAACACATCAATACCCAAGGACCTCACACCCCACATCACAAGGGCCTGGAGGAACCAGGTCTGGACTCTGCACACAGCCAGCCTCTGTCTTTGTCTCTGTCTCTCCACAGCGTCTGCCTTTTCCGAGCGGTACCTGGGCCTCCACGGGCTTGACAACCGCGCCTATGAGGTACATGCGGCCTCACCCCCATGCAGAGCACAGACTACAAGAACCAAGGCCAGCCCCTTTCCGTGCCCTGCCCTGTCCTATCCCCACCAGCCTCCCTTCTCCCCATCCTCTCTCCCCATCCTCTCTCCCCGTCTCTCATGGCCTGGTCCCTGGTTCTGGACCTGGGGCTTTATAAGACCGAATAGCTTTACTGGCTGCCGTGGCGGGTGCCCTGGCCCGGCATCTGTTACCAAGGGATGAAATAGGAAGCCCTTGCCCAGCACCCATGAGAGTGGGTGAGGTCTTTGGGGGCTGGACTGCAGTTCAAAGGCCAGAGGGCAGCCTGTAGCTAGCTTATCCCCAGTTGGTCGGGGTGCCCAGCTGGAGGGGACAGGGTAGTATCCGGGTCTCCCGGCGCCTCTTCCTGAGGGAGCTGGTGGAGGGGGAATGTCTTTCCTGCACGTCGGGCTGTGGGTGGTGCAGGTGGGAAGTGCCCGTCCCTCAGCCCTGAGTGTCCACTCACCTCCCAGCCCTCCATGGTCACTCACTGCCCTTCATCTCTGCTGTCCCCATGCTCGCCCTCTCCCGCGGTCACTCACTGCCCCTCGGTCTCTGCCCTCCCATACAACGCGCCTCCCTGTGGCCACTCACTGCCCCTGTCTCTCATGTGTAGATGACTAAAGTGTCCCATCGTGTCTCTGCCCTGGGAGAGCAGCAGTTCCTGATCGTCCACGCTACTGCCGATGGTAAGTGCCCAGTGACCCCTGGTCTCCTGGTCAGGCAGGAGCACCCTGTGACCTGCTGGTCTGACCCACGCTTTCCTCTGTCTTCACAGAAAAAATCCACTTCCAGCACACAGCAGAGCTGATAACACAGCTGATCAAGGGAAAGGCTAATTACAGCTTACAGGTACAGCCTACAGGGAATGACCCTCACACTCGGCGTGGCACAGGGCAGGTCCGGGCTGACCCTCTGACTTGGTGTGGGTCACCAGCTGGCAGTTCACTCGGCCCCTGTTCTGGTGAGCACCAAGTCCACAGAACACAAGTGCCCCAGAGGCCCAGGACAGGACCGGTTCACACCTCACTAGGTGACTGAGGCGCTCAGGGAGTCGAGAATCGGGGTGTCTCTCCCTCGCACAGGGGAGAGTGCAGACCCTCTGTCTGTGTCCCGCAAGGGTCAATGGCCAGGTCCATGCCACTCTTCAGGTGCTCAGCAGCCCAGTGGCTCATGTCCAGGCTGCCCAGGGCACCGGTTTCCAGGACAGAACCAGCTCCGCGACAGCTCTCCGGGGTGGGGTCGCTGCAGGCAGCGGCTGCCCTGCAGTGACTGCACCCGTCCCCTGCAGATCTACCCGGATGAAAGCCATTACCTGCACAGCGGCCTGCTAAAGCAGCATCTGTACCGGGCACTCATCAGCTTCTTCGTGGAGTGCTTCAGGGTCCAGGACAGACTCCCCACGGCAGCCGCAGAGAGGAGGAGGAGGAGGACTGAGTGTCCGGCCCGAAGCACAACGTGGCTGTCCCCAGACCGGCAAGGGACCGTGGGGACCTCGCCTCCCGCTGCAGAGTGGCCATACTTTAGCATGTCTTGGGGACCGCAGGCAGGAACGAGCGGGGTCCACGGGGCCTGCACTCGCCTCGAGTGATTGTGTCGGCTCCAGCCCTCCCCTGGACACAGGACAGCTGGACACACGGACAAGGGGGCAGAGGGGTGCCCGTCCCATTAGCCGCCTCCCACATATCGCTGGCTCCTTCACGGTCCCCACGAGGCACAAAGACTGACAAGGCTCCCTTGTCCCGCTGGCTCCTCCCTGTCATCCAGGCCCCGCTGCAGGGCCCCGCTGCGTGTGTCTGTTGCTGTGCTCATGGCCCACCTTTCCGAATTAATTCGTATTTTTTCTATGGTTTTTACCTGCCACGGGCCCGGTCTTGCGGTTGTTTTGCTGTGCCCCGTTCATTTTGTTCAGCTTCTCTCCTGTCTCGCTCCGTAGGCCCTGCGCTTGTTTGTATAAAGACCCATCAGGAGTAACTAACTTGCTCGATCCCCGGGTGCCTGCAGGCCCCCAGACTCTTCAAAACATGGAGGGGGCACCAATGCTAGTCACTAAAAGTATATCAATAAAACCTCTGTCCTCCATGCTGCGCACTGCCTGCCTCCCCGCCCATGCCCCGCCCTCGACAGGGCCGCCCACCTGCGCCCCTGCTCCTCCTTGCAGATGACATTGGGTTAAAACCCACAAAGGCCACAGCCCCTGTGTTCCCCATACGTGCTGAGAGACAGAGCCTGGAAGAAGTTCTGAGCAGCCCCAGAATCATCGTTGGATGCAGCCTCATTGGATGCCCCTGGCCAGCACCTCTGATTTGGTTCCACTCTGCTGTACATGAAACTGCACCGCTGCCCAGGCTCAGCTCCAGCCTGCATACTGCAGTGAACTACACTGGGTCAAAACCAGTCACCTGTCAATCCTATCCAACCCCAACAACCCCGTCCAATCACGTCTCAATGCTATCCAACCACGCGTCAACCCCGTCCAATCACGTCTCAGTGCTGTCCAGTCACCTTACACCGCAAGTGTATCTCAGTTCTGTCCAATCAACCACTCACCCCCAATACCATCCAATCGTCTGTCAGTTCCTTCATCCTGTCCAATCACCAACCAATCCCATCCAGTCACCCATCAATTCCATCCAATCACTATCAGTCCAATCAATTACCTATCAATTTCCATCCAATTACCTATCAGTTCCAGTTCCATCAGTTACCTATCAACTCCATCCAATTACCTGTCGATTCCAGCCCAATCAATGCCTCCCAATTCCCACCTTTCTCTTACAACTGGTCGTGACCTGATTCTTCACCCATAGGCTCCACTTGTAGGTCTTTGGCGAGATGGGTCTTTGTGGCTGGCTGTGGCTTTTGGCTTGGGGTGTGGGTCTTCCACACTATCTGGGGAGTCCGGTCTGGGCAGAGAGGTGTGGGGACAGTTGTTACGGGTGTGTGCCACCCTCAGACAGCGCCTCCTCCTGTTTACCACCAGGACCAAGCCGGCAGCTTCCTCACCTCTTAGCTAACCCAGTGGGGGCCACGGGACTTGGTCCGAGGAAAGGGTGGCAGGTAGAGGTGTACCTGGAATAAAGCATTACTTTACCACTGGGGCCACTCTTGTCTTGTGTGCCTCCCCCCTTCTCAGTGTGCAGTCTCAGAGCTCATTCATGTGCTCCGGGCCCTGGCGAGGCTGCGTCCTCGAAGCCAGGGAGAGCCGCTGAGTACAGTGTCTGTGGTGGTTCTGAGAGGGAGGGGGCTGGCTGCCTGAGTGGCAGAGATGCACATCTCCTGCAAGAGATGGAGGAGAGCTCCAGGAGCAGGGAGGCCTTCTGGTGCCAGGAACATGATGCCCACAGCACAGGAGCGTGGCACCAGTGTCCACAGCACAGGACACGTGGCTTTGATGCCCACAGCACAGGAACGTGGTTTCGCGCCCATGGAACAGTCCTGTAATTGTACCTCCTGTGGTGAGTCCCTCCAGAGCACATGACACATATGCACATGACATGTATGATACATGTATATACACACGACACATATGACAAGTACCATCTTTTTCGCTGGTTGAAATAAAGTGCACACACGACACGCACATACACACCATCTCCTCTCCCCGCTGGTGAAACAAGCATAGACACAGCTCTACACAGCGTCTGTGCTGAGGTGCCGTGCCATGGGGCGGTAGTCGAGGAGTCAAAATTATTCCTGGGGTTTTGGCTCCAGGGAAGTGGAGTGTGAATTAGACCGTGTCCTTCCTGCTCTAGGGCGGACCCCAACAGAATGCAGTCAGTTCTGCTGAGGCCCAGCAGTCTGCAGGTCACTGCTGTCACCGTCCAGGAACACCTCAGGCACCTGCTGACGCCTTGCCCTGTGTGCCAGGAAGCGGCGCCTTCCCACTTGCTGTGTCTTGAATGTGGGGGCCTGCTGATGGTCCCCGCTCTGAAAACCCAGGGTACAGGAAGACCAGAGGCCCCAGGCCCATCTCTCCCTCCTGGGTTAGGACTCCGAACAGCTGGGCCAACTGTGGGTGGGGCCTGATAGGCGTGGCCAGATGAGCGGGAGGAGGCTTGGTGTGTAGAGATGACCAAGGCGTGGACAATGTAGGGCATGGACAGATGAATAGGTGGAGCCTAAGATGTGTGGGGGTGACCTGGGTGGGGCCAACTTGGGGCTGGGTAGGACCGACAAAGGATGGGGGGGCGTGGGGCGGGGGCCAGCGTGTGGGTGGGGCCAGCGTGGGTGGGTGGGGCCATCTTGGGGCGGGGCCATTATGGGATATTGTGTATTGGGGCCGACTGGGTGAGCGCTGCTTGAGTTCACACAGCGGCGCCCCAGCCTCCAGGATGCATGCAATAGAACGAAAGGTAGGTGGTGGGATTAGAGGATGGAGGATGGGCGGGGGAGAAGCACTGGGGCGAGGCTGCACTCTACCTGGAGGTGAAGAGGGGTAGGGAACTAACATCTGGGAACAGCTGTTTCTCTCACAGCTCAGCAAAGGGGTGGGGCTGCATCCAGTGAGCAAGGCGGGAGCGGCTGGGCCAGAGTCCGCCAGAGGCTGCAGGGTGAGGGGACCCAGGTGTGGAGAGGCAGGGAAGGGGACCCAGGTATTGAGGGCAGGTGAGGGAGGGGACCCAAGTGTGGGAACCCATGTGCAGGTCACAGAGGTCGCCAGCCCCAGCCGCTCGCCACCTGCCCTGCCTCCTGAGGGTCTGGCTCGGCTCTGGCAAGCCTCAGGCCTGGAGGCTTCTGTCCCACAAACTCCCTCACCTCTGGGTCTCTGTTCTACGACCTTAAAACAGCCCAGACCTGGCAACGTGCCTCAGCCACGGACGGCTCTTAGCCCTCACCAGGGCCTTGAGGGGTCGGTGAAGGGGACAGTTTGTGTCCTCCAAAGCAGGCAGAGTCAGGAGAGACTGTGGCCTGGCTGCCTTGTCACCCACCCCAGGCAAGTTCCCCATCTGTCGGGCTCCATGTGTGACCACCTTTCCTGGTGGCTTTCAGAGAGCAGCAGGCTCGGCTCGGGAAGGTCAGAGTAAAGGAGCCTGCTGGGCCGTTGGCCCTGAGCCACCAGCTGATGCTGATCTGAAAGATCCACCCGAGTAACTGGGCACACTCGCAGGCTTACACATTCTCACATGTACATGGGCACCACATGCACACCTGGACGTGGACACGGACACATGCATGCCTGCAGCTTCCCAGGAAGCCGGTGTGTCCCTCACTCCTCCTCACCTTCAGGAGTGTGTGGCCTGTGGCAGCCGAGGCTGGAACACATGCAGGGGCTCTGGGTGAGTCTCCAGCTCTGGCATCCTGATGCCCTGGAGACCAGAGCAGGACGCACCCTGCAGACCAGCCCCTGGGCTGTTAGAAATACAGTATCCCAGTCCAGCCCCAGTGATGCTCCACGCCAGGTGGGGAGGCAGGGGCATCCGTCACTGAAGGCAGAAGCAGCCCCCCCCACACCCTGATTCCAGGCTGTCTTCTCTGACATGCCAGCAGAGGGCAGCAGAGGGCAGCTCTGTGCCCCTGCGGCCACCAAGTTGCAGGCGGTCACAGCAGGGGCCACTCACTAGGCAAGGGGTGCCCAGGCGGGAGGGTGAGTAACTGGGGGAGTGTCCTCTCTGAGGGTTGCGGGAAACACAGCGAGGGACGCACACCAGGGGCCCAGTTGATGCCCTGGGTGGTAGGAGCTACTGAGGCACTGGTGTAGTAGGAGCTACTGAGGCACCAGCTCTCCCCGCTCATTCTGGGAAGGTCTGGACCAGGGAGCCTTGTCCCGGGCAGCCGCCTGCCACCTTCCCACCCCACAGGCCATCCTGGCTGCCCCATTTGTTTCCAGAGTTCATAGCTCAGGACAGCAGGAACAGTCACACCGTTTATATTCCCTCAATGAACTGACGTTTCCAACCTTCTTGTGGCTACCAGAAATCCTGCAGGGTCCTGCGAGGCCCTGTGACCCTTTACCAGGGTTCGAGGACTGCAGGTAGCCTTCCTTTCCTGGGAAACCCATCCACTTGTCTGTGGAGCCGGCCCAGACATGTCTAGCTGCAGAGCTCCTGCCCTTTATTCCTGGGCAGCTTCAGAGATACACACTGGGAAAAGCTCATCAGGGTGAAGCAGGCAGCCCCACGAGAGTAAGCCATCAGGGTCCCGGGCGGTGAGCAGGAAACTGCCCGCCCTCAGTCACTGGGGCTCTGTAGCAGGGATCTTGGAGGCTGTGACAAGAGGTTCTGATTCTTCTATTTTGGGTCACACCAAGGCTTGCTCCGACTCAGGGCTTCCTCCTGGTTGTGTTCAGGGATCACTCCTGACGGCTCAGTGGCCCTTAAGTGGTGCTGGGGAGAGAACCCAGGTCAACTGCATGCAAGGTGAGTACCCCACCCACTGTACTATTGTTCTGGCCCCTGCAATAAGAGTTTTGTTGCAACTTGGGGCCTGCCAGTCATCCCAGGCACCTTACTTCTCCCTGCAGAAGTAGGAGCAAGTGCCCAGTCTGTGTTCAGGTGATCCCATGTAGCTTAGGGATCACTCCTGGGCTGAGGCACCTTTGAGGGTGTTAGTGATGAGGAAGGGCACTTGCCTTGCACATGGTCCATCTAGATTCAATCCCTAAGAGGGTCCCCTTAAGCCCCACTCAGGAGTGATCCCTGAGCACAGAGACAGGAGTAAAGTCTGATTGTAGAGACAGGAGTGAGCCCTGAATAAGCCAGGAGTAATCCCTGAGCAGAGCCAGGAGTAAACCCTGAGCACAGAGCCAAGAGTGAGTCTGAGCATAGGAGCCAGGGGAGTGAGCCCTGAGCACAGAGCCAGGAATGAGCCCTGAGCACAGAGCCAGGAGTGAGCCCTGAGCACAGAGCCAGGAGTGAGCCCTGAGCACAGAGCCAGGAGTGAGCCTGAGCATAGAGCCAGGAGTGAGCCTGAGCACAGAGTCAGGAGTAATCCCTGAGCACAGACCCAGAAAGAAGCCCTGAGCACTGCCCTTTATTCCTGGGCAGCTCTAGGGGCCGGAGCGATAGCCCAGTGGGTAGGGCTTGCACACAGCCGACCTGGGTTCGATCCTCAGCATCCCATATGGTTCCCGAGCACCGCCAGGAGCAATTCCTGAGCGAAGAGCCAGGAGTAACCCCTGAGCATCGCCGGGTGTGACCCAAAAGGAAAAAAAGAATAAAAGAATAGCTTTTATTCTTTTTTTGTAGTGGTGACACAGTAGTGGTACAGTGCAAAACTGTATCACTGTATCACTGTCTTCCTGTTCATCATCGATTTGCTCGAGCGGGCGCCAGTAACATCTCCATATGTCCTGTCTCATGCAGTAGAGCCCAAGGGCACCTGCTTGCTCCAGGAACATAAAGAGCCTCAAACCATTCCATCAGGTCATGGGAATGAGGTCTATAATTGTTACCGGTATTTGGCATATCAAATATGACACGGTAGCTTGCCAGGCTCTGCCGTGCGGGTAGCATACTCATCTCTAAATCCAACATTTATTGATGAACCGCAGCAGGCGTTGATAGGCTCGTCTGCTGGGTGGAGTTCTGACGAGGGGAAGTCGGATGTGGAAAACAGAGGCCCTCATGGAGTGGGGGTCGTCTGGCTTGTTGCGAAGTCTCTGCTGGGGTGGCGGTCCAGGGCTAGAACCCACCTTCCCTCCCAGGCGCCTCATGAGCTGCTGGGCACAGGGAGAGCCAGTAGCAGCTCTGCCCCATGACTATGAGTCTCCAAAAGCAAAAACCAAAAAATTGAAAGATGAGGAAGAACCGCACCAAGGGCAGGGGAGGTATGCACAGCATCCAAAGGTGTCCTGGGGACAGAGCTGCTAAAGAGACCTGCTCTCTGGGTCAGAATCCCCATCCAAGCAAGAGCCTGAGAGTGGGGACACAAAGCGGGTATCTCTGGGCCTGTGGAATACCGTGTGTGACCATGTGATAAATGGCAAGCTCATAACCCATCAGGTTTCTAGAAACTCAAACATAATTCAGAGCAAGGGCTGCTAGCACCAGACACATCCACCAGCATCCAGGTCTTCAGTGAGCTGCCAGACACCAGCATGTGAACCTGTCGCATACACGTGCTTAAGACACCAACATGATGATGTGTCCAGGTCCATGCCCGTTCATCAGTGTACGGGAGACACTAGCGTGTTCGTGGCAACACCAGTCGTGTTGGCGTGCATTGGCATGTGCAGCACACGGAGGGTGGCGCCCTGGAGAAGCTGGGCCGGGCTTGTGCAACAGGTGCGTGGAGGACGCGGGCCTGCTGTCGTACAGCTCTGACTCACCCAGGAAAAGCAGTAGAGAATGTTGGGGCACCTCCACGCCACAGCTGAGCCCACCCAGGCCCAGATCTCAGGCATCCTTGGGATGGGGGTGGGCCGTGTCGCCCTGCTGAAAGGCCCACACCTGCTCCTGTGGGCAACCATCCCAGGAGACCATGCTGGTGAATCCTCCCAGCTCCGCAGGGTGCAGACAAACCACCACACTTCACTGCTGGATGACAGGCTTAGCTAGCTTGGGAGCTTTGCTCACAGCTTCATCTACTTACATGCTCTTAAGCCAAGGTTCATTCTAATGAGATCTCTTCTCTATGCAAACACTGACAGAGGGTGTGGCAGTTACAGAAGTCACCTTAACTCTGAATAACTTCTGACTTATTATATATCTACTAAGACGTCTATGTTTTCTAGATTGGGCACAGTTCCTCTTTATGCCCACTGCACCCAGCGTAGGACAGTTAGAATTTACCAGGAGACTACCACCCTGGCTATGCTGAGACTATCGCTTAAGATTATAGGAAGGATCATAATAGTTTGCCCTCATGCAGGGGAGTGTGACCCTTTCAGTATACAGTGATCGAGATACTCAGAATCACCCTGGTGCAGATAATAAGGACTTTGTGGGTACCATCTAGATTCCATGAAGCCCATGAAATTAAGATGTATTACCTTATACCAGCCCCCTCTCTCCAGTGTCTTACATAAATGATAATCTCAGAAGGGATTAGTCCTTGGCATAATCCTTTGTTTATACCTATTATAGGGTGTGGCACCACCCTTCTACACTTTTACTATCTAGAAGCTGTTTAGGGTTCTTTGTTGACAGGACCCTCCCTGTCAACAGTTAGGATTACTTTGGTGTATATAAGGGGACTGACTTGAGGCACTCGCCCCCTCTTTGGGTAGGTCTCCTCTTGGGTGAGATCCTCTCTCTTTGGTGAGAGACTTGGGCTCGTGTATGGTCTAAGTTCTGACCAGAGCTAGGGTTCTTTCATTATACTGGATTGCGGTGGTAGAGCTTTTGTACTATTAAAAGCCTTTTTGGAACTGCACCTGACTCCTGAGTTTTCATCCGTTCCCCTGTGGCCTTAGAGGTAGAAGAGAACTTCTGTCCTGACACTGTTGGGGACCCCAGCAGCTCCCCGACACTCCACCTTCCTGACAGCCAGTAGCACAGCAAATCAGAAACCCATTAAGCTCAGGGGCACAGCAGCACCGAACGGCTCAGGGGCTGACGAGTAAACTTTAGTGACACCAGTAAGCCATTTGTTCCACCCAGCAATGGGCCGCATGTGTGTGGGTCCTGGGAACGGGCCATGCAAATAGCTTGGTCTAAGGGAGCAGGTTGGGAGGGCGGGTGGGTAACGGGAGAGAGCGGAGCGGGAGGGCTGTGATGGTGGTGGGTTTGTGCTGGAACAGTGAACACCTGACGCGACGCACCAACTGAACAACTCTGAGTCGTGTGGTGACATCAAGTTCCCAACAGAAATAAGTGACAGACACACACACACACACAATGTGATGCACTTTGATGCAAATCATGTAAAATACACCAAAAATATGGAATTTGAAAAAAGGATCATTCAATTCTAAATTCAAAAGTACATTTATTTCAAATGTGGGCAAGATATCAATATAAAAAAAAAGTGTATAAGAAATAAAAATAAAGTACAAAACGTTTCAAATTTTCACATCCATAATTTATAGAGATATCAGGCCTTTATTTACACATTTCATTAGTAGCTAAAGTTCCTTTAACAGTGTCGTGAAAACATTGAAAAACCCGGCAAATGAATCATAAAACCGAACGTGGGCTCGATCAGTCCTATCGTACAAAACATAATTTATGCTCCTCGGATTACAATCACACCTCTTCAGATGTAGCCTATTGGGTTGTTCTCCTGCTTCCATGCTCGTCGCCCGAGACAGTGGCGGGAAAGCGAGGCTGCACGGGTGCCAGGGCTACCCGTGCGGGCTGTCTGTCAGTGGAATTTATACGTGGGTTTGTCAAGGAAAACAAAGCTCTAGCAGGGCACTGCGGGAGCACCGCCTGCTCCCAGACCCAAGGCAGCACTCGGCCAATAATACCTACAGAGACGGGCACCTGCTGCAGCCCGGCCTGCCTCTATCCCTGTCCAACCATTGCCATGACCGCTGCCTAACCAACAGGATAACCACTGTCCAGGCACCTCCACCACCGCCCTAACCAGAACTGCAGTCACAACCAGTACCCTAACCATAGCTACACCCCAGCCCTAAACACGATCACAAATACCACCACCCTACTCACAATCGCAGTCATGACCACTGCCCTAACCACAATCGCAAAACACAATCACTCACTGTTCCACTCACCATAACCACAACTTTCCCAGCTACAACCAAGGTCACAATCCCTGCCCTGACCACTGTCTTAACACAGAACCCTACCGTGGCCCTCACTTCTGCAAGACGAGCAGTCCCACTGCCCGGCACTCAACCAGTGTGACCCGGTCCCAGAGAAATGCTCAAAGGAGCACCCTGGTGAGGACAGTCCCAGGGCAGTGCACGGAATGTTCTAGTAGTGCTGAGGTTCTGAGTAACAGTGGCAATAAAAGGACACTTCCCCATTGCTGCTAATGCCCGAAGTATAAACGATCCTGGGCTGGAGACAGATGTCCAGATGTCATGACCGCTGCTCGCGCAAAGCACCATGGTTCAGCCCCACAGCCCAGAGTCCCCTGAGCCCGTCGGGATGGTGTAGAGCCAGGACAGTCTCATCAAGTGGGCAGAGCTCCAGCAGGGTATGGGCCCGTCAGCCCCACCAGGACCTGGTGCTCCCTCTCTGCGGCCCCCTCAGGACAGGGGCCACAGAGACACCTGGTCTGGCGGCACGCAGTCGCCCTCAAAGGATATGAGTCGTAGTCCAGTGTCTGCGTGAGCACCCCGGTGAGCACGAACTCGGCGCTGTGCACGTCTGAAAGGCAAGCATGGAGGGTGGAGGACAGGTCACACTCGGCTGCACAGAGCGAGGGTGAGGCCAAGGCGGGCGAGGACAGGACGGGGCGGGAGGGCAGGTACCTATCCCGCGGGCAAAGTAGTCCCTACACAGGTGCAGGTCGCTCTCGCAGGAGATCAGGATGATTTCCGACAGGCTCTGTGGACAGAAAGGGCGTCTCTCGCCACTGGGCCGCCCCTGCCGGCTGCTGCCTGCTGGCCACTGCCACCCACCTTGTTGTGCTTGTGCTCCACAAGCTTCCGGAAGGACGGCTGCCGGGCAGGACCTTGCCCCCCGCACACTCCACGATCGCCTTCATGGTGGACAGGCTCGGGCAGATGCCAGGAGTGATGTAGAAGTACTTGGCCTGCAGCGGGAAGGCGGGGGCACGTGTCGGGCTGCGGGTCTGGGAGGCTGCAGGAACCTTCCTGCAGCGGGAAGGCGGGGGCACGTGTCGGGCTGCGGGTCTGGGAGGCTGCAGGAACCTTCCTGCAGCGGGAAGGCGGGGGCATGTGTCGGGCTGCGCGGTCTGGGAGGCTGCAGGAACCTTCCTGCAGCGGGAAGGCGGGGGCACGTGTCGGGCTGCGGGTCTGGGAGGCTGCAGGAACCTTCCTGCAGCGGGAAGGCGGGGCATGTGTCGGGCTGCGGGTCTGGGAGGCTGCAGGGACCTTCCTGCAGCGGGAAGGCGGGGGCATGTGTCGGGCTGCGCGTCTGGGAGGCTGCAGGAACCTTCCTGCAGCGGGAAGGCGGGGGCACGTGTCGGGCTGCGGGTCTGGGAGGCTGCAGGAACCTTCCTGCAGCGGGAAGGCGGGGCATGTGTCGGGCTGCGGGTCTGGGAGGCTGCAGGAACCTTCCTGCAGCGGGAAGGCGGGGGCATGTGTCGGGCTGCGGGTCTGGGAGGCTGCAGGAACCTTCCTGCAGCGGGAAGGCGGGGCATGTGTCGGGCTGCGCGTCTGGGAGGCTGCAGGAACCTTCCTGCAGCGGGAAGGCGGGGCATGTGTCGGGCTGCGCGGTCTGGGAGGCTGCAGGAACCTTCCCAAGCTGGCTGGGAGCACCGGCAGCGCTGCCCTTCAGTCTCTGGGAGGCCAAGGCAGCGGTGTGGACGCATCACTCTGCCACCCAAGGGGGCACACCTGCCCAGCTGCCTCTGCCTGCTCGTTCCTTCCCCTCCCTCCCGAGCCTATGGAGATAGCGGCTGGGTTCCGAGACGCTTCAAGGGTCAGTCTGACTTTCTAAGGATCCCACTGCTAAAGTGAGACCCACTGTCCCTTAAACTGTCCAAGACGGCCATTCAAAGCGCACCACGTAAAGCAGCTCTGCAGCGGGTGCCATCTCTCAGTCCGTGATGCATCTCGGCCCGTTGCAGACTCTTACTAGCCAAGTAGTGACTGCGTTCAAACACTGTCCCGCCCCAGCTCTTCAGGCACACGCGCACTGGCATCCCAGGGAGCCTCACTGTCAGCAGAATTACTGGCTTGAATGTGAACAGGACTGAGCCTGTCAGGTGCTGAATGCGGGGACGGCCAGCAAGGGGCAGGCCAGTGGGGTCCCTGCAGGGCCTACCTTGAAGAGGGGGGCCATGTGTGCCCTCTTCAGGGACTCTTCCAGGCTGAAGGAGAAGAGCACCTCGGCCTCCCGTCGCGAAGAAGATAGCTCTGCTCATCTACAAGAGAGGGTCGGTCGGAGCGGGACAGGGTAGGGGTGGGGGGGAGCAGGATGGGGGCTTGGGGGAGCAGATGTGGGGGTATGGGGGGGAGGCATGGTCCAAAATGTGGGCACAGGGGAGCAGGAAGCCAGCCAACCCGTCCAGCTCCACCACCCACTTCCTCTGTACACGGACACTCTCCTGAGCACTGGGCCTCTCCCGCTCTGCTGGCACCGGCCGGCGACAGTCAAGTGCCTCCTTCAGCCCTGAACTGCAGTGAAACTGGACCAAACTAATCTCACAATCCGCAGAGTCTGAACAACGGGACAGCCTAAGGGGGCTGCAGGCTTCTGCCCTATATGCTGCCAACGCCAGTATAATCCCCACCACGAATGGTCCCGTGAGCACCAGCATGAATGCCCCCAGACCCCCACCCCATGCCATCAGGGCACGGCTGCCTCATCCCAGCTCCCTGACTCCCAGCAGCTGCGCCCGGCCCTAGACTGACCCTGAGGTCTGCTTCGAGGCTGTCTGAGTCACTGCCCCATCCCTCCCATGGCACCGGCCTGTATGGGGAGGAAGGGTGGCTTCAGCTGTGTGCAGGAACGTGGTTTGTTTGCACAAGTGTCCCCTCCTGTTCAGTGCAGCGTGACCCGCTTCACATCCCGCAGAGCCACCAACAGGACTGAGTCTTGCACTAGGTCACAGGGCCACAGGGCTGGGTGCGGGTCACCCCACGCAGCTCTAATCAACACCCAGTTCTTTGCCACGCCTCACACCAAGCCCGGGAACCCAAACCTGGCTCCCGCTCTGCTGCCAACAACCACCCAGGGTCCTGTGGCTCTGGCCTGTACCACGAGGCACACAACTACAGCAGTTCATCTGCTTCGTGTCATGTGTAAGCCACGGAGGCAAACCTGCAGGTGGGATTCTGGCCGGGCCCCAAAATCACAGACTCACTCCTGCAGGTCGGGACCTGAGAACATGGTGTAAGAGCACACTAAAATCATGCTAAGAACATGCTGGCCAGGAGCACATCTCAGCGACCACATGCTGGAACAGGAATGCAAACAGCGAGCCAGAGCCATAGTAACGTGGGTGGGGCACTTGCCTTGCAAGAGGGCAGCCTGGGTTCAATATCCAGCACCCAATCGGTCCTGAGCCCCACCAGGAGTGATCCCGGAGCAGCGCCAGGAGTAAGCCCTGAGCACAGCCAGGTGTGGCCCGAAAGATGAAACAAAACCAAGGACGTTCCTAGGGTCATGCAGGAGACAGAGGGGACGGGCATGGCTGCGCCCCTCAGCTCCCAGGGCCTCCAGCCCTCACTGGCAGCTTGAGAACTCCCCTCCTGGCCCAGCTCCTGGCACCAACCAGGGCAGCACGGTGCTCTCTGCAGAGGAGCAGGCCCATACCCATCCCAGGATTAAACAGGTGCCATGACACAGAGGCTGGAGCTGGCCCACCACCTCCTGCAGGAACACGGCGAGCACAGAGCTGCGGAAGGCCGGGCGGGGCAGGAGCAAGTGTGGGAAGGGCCTGGGCAGGAGAGCGGGCAGGTGTGGGGGAGAGCAGGCACCACTGGAGGCGGGAGGAGAGAGGGAGAGCAAGAGCGTGTGCAGGCTCACCACTCACCGATGAACTTCTGGCACCTGAAGCATTCCTCCAGCCACTCCGCGTCACGATGTGCTTTACCACAGAGACAGCCGTCAGGAACTTTACTGTGCGTGTCACCTTGCTGGCGACAAGGTGCGCACTTGTGCACGGACTCGGCCACCTCACCCCCCAGGGTGTAGAGCTTCTGAGGGTCACAGAAGAGAAACAAGAGCCAGCATGTCACGAGGAGAACCACCCCCGCCGTGCTCCATCCCAGGGGCTCTGCCCCGCTCCCACCGGAAGGCGGCACAGCACAGGGCAGGTCACCCGCACCCAGTGTCCGTGTCTGTGCCGGGCAAGCCCACCTAAGCCCTGGCCAAGCAGGGACACCTGCAAGGACACTGCTGAGGTGGTGCTGGGGAGAGCGGGAGAGTGCACACAGAAGACACGCCAGCACCTGCACACACACGGCACGCACACGGCACACACCAAAGCACATTTATGCAACATGCACCCAAGTGCACACACGTGCAGGCATGGGAGTGGCGCTGGACCCCAAAGGCGAGACGCCGCATCACCTTCATGTACTGCTGCACCTGCACAGGCTCGAAGCCAGTGAAGAGCACAAAGGGGGGTCAGCTCTGGGGTCAGCTTCTTAGTGGGGCGGGCGTCCTCCACCCTAGAGGGAAGCGCATGGCACAGATCAGGCCCCGGCCTGAGACAGGACCAACATGGGTGGGGTGGGGAGGGGACAAGGGCTGTGGTGCAGGACGGGCAGGTGTGGGCCATGTCATCTCACAGAGCCCAGCAGACCCTGGCGGACGCCCAGCCCTACTCTCCTCACGGATCATGAGCGGAGTGAAGTTGTTTACTGGGGCACAACCTGAACCCACAGCTCTGCCGTGACTAGGCCTCACGGCAGCACCAGCTCTACCATAACTAGGCCTCGCGGCAGCACCAGCTCTACCATAACTAGCAGCACCAGCTCTACCATAACTAGGCCTCACGGCACAGCTCTACCATAACTTGGCCTCACGGCAGCACCAGCTCTACCATAACTAGCCTCACGAGCACCAGCTCTACCATAACTAGGCCTATGGCAGCACCAGCTCTACCATAACTAGGCCTCACGGCAGCACCAGCTCTACCATAACTAGGCCTCACGGCAGCACCAGCTCTACCATAACTAGGCTTTGCGGCAACACCAGCCCTGCCGTATTCAGACCTCGTGGCAGCCCCAGGTTCTGCATGAGCAAAACCCCAGATCCCAGGGAGGACGGGCGACTAAGACAGGGCCATCACAGGCACATGGGTCAGGGTCAGTGGGGCCACCGTGCAGATGACCACAGAGCAAAAGCAGCCTGGGGTCCCAGAGAATGGCAGATGGAGCTTCCTGGAACCCCTGCTGAAGCCAGGACAGGCAGGCGGGTGGGTGGTGTGCAGCATCCAGCCAGGAACCCCAGCACAGCCTCCCAGCCTCCCCATACTACATACCCAAAGGGGGTCTGGCATGGTGCTGCTTCAAGGTGGTTTTGGGGGGGTGAGGGGGGACACATCCAACAGTGCTCAGGGGTGACGGCTCGCTCTGCACTCGGGAATCACCCCTGATGTGCTCAGGGGACCATATGGGGTGCTGGGGATTGAGCCCTGGTTGGCTGTGTGCAAGACAAGCACCCTGCCTGCTGTCCAACCGGCTCTGGCCCCCTGACCTTCTCGGTAGAGAATGGAAACAAGCCCGAGCCAGAGCTGTGGGGCAGGGCTGGCAGGCGCGCACGCACCTGGCTCTCTTGGACAGGGGCTGCAGAGCCGTCACTTCGTTCTGTTTCAGCCTGGGGGGACTCTCAGGCCCTGGGAGCAGAGAGAGCATCGGTCAGCCTTTTGGGGACTGCATGGGCACAGCAGTCCCAGGGGTGCAGCCCTCCCATGTCCCCCATCCAAGCCCTCTCCACTGCAGCGTGCCCGTACTCCACTCCACTCTCCAGAATAATCTGAGGCGAGTGTTTCGGGCCCTGTCCCCTTGTGACACACGAAGAGCATTGTCTGTGCACATGTCCCCAAGGAAAGGAGGTTCCTGAGACACTCTGAGCAAACACAGCCTGCCCGAGCCGATGGCAGTGGTCCCGCGAGGGGCAGCACCCGGCCTGCTCAGTGTCCTCCTATGCCCACAGGAAGTGACTGGGGTAAGGGGGCAGCCCAGGGGTCCCAACTTTCTACTGCGGCTGTCAGGCCCGTGGAAGTGCAGCAGCAGATGATGCAGAGCCTAGCAGTCCCAGCCCGAGACACCAGAGGCCGGTCAGAGACGCACCATCAGCAGCTCCGCAGACACCTTGACCGGAACCCGCCAGCCGTAGAGAGAGAAGCAGATCATTCACCTGGGGAGTCCCAGTGTCTCTCTGCCGAGTCGCTCAGTTCTGCTCTGGCTGCCCTGGGGCCAGCACTCAGGGGACCCCATCAAACACCTGTCTCTGGACATCTAGAGAAGGGACAGCACCGGCCGCTAGGCGCTTCACTGTAATGGCCATGCCCAATGTAGAACAGGCCTGTGGCCAGGAAGCAGAGGAGCAGTGGGGAGGGAACACCACCCAGCAGGGGGCTCTGCGGGGCCCTGGTTCGCAAGGGCGGGAGACGGACCGGAGGATCCAGCCCAGTTGCCTCCAAGGCAGGAAGGCAAACCCAGGCCCCACTCACCCAGTAGACTGAAGACGGCGCGGGTGCGGGTGCAAAGGGGTCAGGCAGGCCGAAGGTGGTGTAGCGGCTGCCCTGCACCTGCCGCAGGGCCTCCAGGTTCCCCAGAAGGATGTCGCTGAGCCACTGCGCGTTCACACACGGGATTCGCCATTCCCGCGCCTTCTCGTACTTTGGGCCAGCTGGCCTGCCGTGGGGGCAACAGATGGACAGCACTCAGGAGCTGCAGCAGCCCCTCGGCCCGCCCAGCTGGGCACCAGCGCCATCACTGTGGCAGGCATGCACCCCACCCACGCCTGGAGACGCCCAGCTCAGTCTCCCGTGCCCCACGGATGCACCCTTGCCCGCTCACTCCTTGCAGATGAGGACCGTGTTGTTCCGACACAGGTAACCCGTGTACTTGGCACCCGCCAGATAAGCCATGAGCTTCAGGTCGTCTCTGTCACTGTCCACAAAGCCCGTCCACAGAGATAATCTAGGGGAAGGCAGCGGTCAGGGCCCGTCGGTGCTGCTCCTCCAGCCCGGGAGCAAGCAGCGACATTGCCCTGAGTAGGCGGGGCCCACCAGGCACAGCTGCAGGTGCCCGTCCTGGGCAAGGACCCTCCCAGCTTTGGGGCGGGGGCACTCACATGCTGGGCGCAGGGCTTGCCTCCCGGGGAAAGCCACGGGGAAGTGCAGGGCACGGTGCGGGGGCAGCAGCCGCCTCCTCTTCAGCACCGAGTTCAGCCAGTGCGCAGTGATGCAACGCTTCCGCTCCCGGATGGCCTGTGGACAGGGCTATCACTAGGGGCCTGGACAAGGCCCCTCCGTGGGGGGAAGGTGAACGCTGGCAAAATAAAACCTGGGAAAGGAGCTGCCAGGGCTAAGAGGACTCCCCAAAGCCACCTGAAGAGGCCGCCCACATGAAGGGGTGCCTGGGACAGATGCACCTCAGCAAGGCAGGGACACCAGCAGGCCCCCAGCACCCTGACATGTGCCAGTGACAGGTGAGGGGTGCGGCACTCACCTGGGCATAGGTGCCGCTGACCTGGCTCTCACACAGCAGGTGGGTGCAGCGGCTGGACAAGGTGGGGTCCACCGTGCCGCCGTGGGCCTGGATGATCTACAAAGGACAGGGCAGTGTGAGTGCCCGCGCAGTGAAGAATGCCCCCATTCCCCAGTGACAAGCAAACAGTGCTGACCTCCCCTGGTCCCTAGTCATAAGGGGGGACACTGCATCCTGGAAGCCCCCAGCCCCCTCTCCCAGGCACGGGAACTCGGTGTGCAGATAGGTAGGTGTCGGGTGTACAAGGTGCCTCCTCCCCGGGGTCTCCATACCCCATTTCGAAGGGTCTGAATTAGTTTCATGAATGGCTAGAGGGAAGGGCTGGGCTGTAGCTGCAAATGCAGAGCCTGGGGCTGAACTAGGTGACCATGGTGACCGTGTCTCAGCCCCCTGCTCTACGAGCCGTGGTTGAAGCCCTACAGTGACAGGCCACTGTGGCAAGCCCAAGGCCGGCAGGTGCCCCACTCCCACTGCACCCGCCAGCACAGTGGTATAACCTGTGTGATAGGCTGGGGCTGGGTCCAGGGTCTCAGCGCCCCGTCCTGCTCGTTCTCAGAGGATCTCTCCCTGCCTGCCCACCTGCGGGTGGGTGGGGCCCAATTGGAGCTACCAGCCCCTCCTAAGAACAGCACCCGGCGCAGGGTCCCACTGGAGGCCCTGAACACATGTGGGTCTGCAGGAGGACAGAGGTGTGAACATTCCTCTCGGGAAAGCTCTAGAATGCAGGACGCTAAAGCCTCTCAGCCACCTTAGAGGTGGAGGTGTTACTCCCGTTCCTGGCCTGACGCCTCTTCCGGCCCCTGGCCCCAGCAGCCCTCCCAAGGCATTCCTGGGGCCACCTGGTTGGTGCTCCTGCAGCCCAGAGCCCGTCTTCTAGAAGCAGTCATTTAACCCAGGCACACGCACAAAAGGGCCTGCCTTCCTGGTGCGCTCATCACCCCGCCACCACACGCTCACGTGATAAGCACACACACGCTCACTCACGTGTACACACACACACGTGAACATGCACACACATACACATGAACACAAGCACGCACACCCCGACCCAGACCCTGACCCGAAGGGCGCCTCACCCTTTTCCAGGTAGCCAGCAGCTGCTTGTCTGACATCTGCTCGGGGTAATCGGCGATGGCAAACACGCAGCCCAGCAGGAAGCCCTCCTCTGGAACTGGGCTCACAGGGAGATCGCACAGCGTGAGTGCTCGCCCCAGCCCACCCCAGAGATGCCGGCGCATGCCGCTCCTCAGGACACCCAGGGCACAGCTGGGTGCGATGCCAGTTGCCCCCAAGCACAGGAGGTGCTCAATTTAAAAGACCCTGTCCCAGCCCCCACCCAACTGTCTCTACCCCGCCCCGCCCACCAGGGTCGCCTGGAGAAGGGGCCGCACACTCACTTTCCACCGTGGGGTCGTGGCGAAGAGCTGGTGTGGCTGGGGTGGGTTGCGGGGCAGCGGCTGGGTGGGCTGGCCCGGGGCACTGCGTGCCGGGCGCTGCGTGTGGGGTGCGGGTGTGGCGGGTGCATGCGAAGCTGCTGCTGCTGTTGCTGCTGCAGTTGGTGGAACTGCTGCAGCTGGTGGAGCGGCTGCAGCGGACGGTGCAGTGGCTGCGGCGGGAAGGCGTGGGCCTGCGGTGGGGCGAAGGGTGGCTGCGGGGAAGGCGTGGGCCTGCGGTGGGGCGAAGGGCGGCTGCGGCTGCTGGAGCTGCAGGAGCTGCTGGGGGGCAGCCGCATGGGGTGCGGAGGGGGCGGCAGGGCGGGGGCTGCGCCAGGCAAGGCTCCGGGCGCCCTTGGCCGGGTTGAAAAGCACAGTGCTGGCATTCCCGGCCCCAGGCTGGCCGTGGTTCAGCTGCGGCTCCAGGCTCTTCGTGGGCGCGGAGAGGGACTGCAGGATCTGGGGAACGGGGGGACGGCTCAGCCCAGCTCTGAGGGGCCAGTCGCGGCCCTGTCGGGCAGGAGAGAGAAACGGTTGGACACCAGGAAGCCGAGCCCACAGGGTGGTGCAGCAACCAGGCGCCCAAGACCGAGTGATTGACCAGCACTACTGGGTGTGTGGTCCCCCTCCCCAGCACCTCCTCCTCTCCTCTCCAACCCCTACGGCCAGCACTGGAGACCAGCAGGACACTCACACCTGCCACAGCCCTGCTGTCTGCCCCACCACCTCCTCCTGCACTCGACAGACTGGGTCAGCAGCTGCCCATGCACTGTCCAGTCCAGCCCGCCTGCTCCCACCATGCCTGTCGCCCAGTGCACTCGGTTTCCGTCTGTTGTGTCTCACCGAGGTCCTTTCTTCAGCCCCCAGTCCCAAGGCTCATCCCTAAACCCCACCAGGGCACTGAGCAGTGGCCTGGCGACTTCCACAGCTCTGAACTGTCCACAGGGCAGCCTGTCTTCCTGACTGTGTCCATGCGGCTGACCTGTCCATAGGAAGCCTGTCCTCTTGACTGTACCTACTAAGCTCTGACCCACTCACGAGCAGCCTGTCCTCCTGTGTCCCTTCAACTCTGACTCTTGACCTCCTACCTCCGAGCACCTACAGGCCCCCACATGCACACTGGCAGCCCCTAGCCCAGTCGCCTGGCCTTGGCGTCAGTCCTACAGCCAACAGAGCTGAGACAAGGTCGGGGATGGCGCCTGGGTGCTCCCACAAGGCTGCGGCTGACCCCAGCTCACCTGTGCCACGTTGGGCGGCCGGCCAGCAGGCTGCATGTCGGCACTGTTGGTGATGTTCCGGAGGGTCCGTATGGCAGGATTCCAGGTGGCCATCATCTCAGGGCGCTCAGGGCCATGCAGCGGCAGGCCGGGCCGGGCGTCAAGGGGGCAAGGGTGCCCCCAGGCACGGGCGGTACATTGGCACACAGGTTGATGAGCCCTGGCTCCTTCCCCTGGGGCCAGCCTGCGCTTGGCGGTGGCCACCTGCGGGATCTCAGCCGGTGTCCAGTTCAGGTTCCTCTCCTGCTTCTCTGGGGAAGAGTCCGAGGAGTCGTCGAACATCAGCTCCCCCTTGCCCTGCTCAGGGCGCGCCGTGGGGAGAAGCGTCTGCTGGCGGCCGGAGAGCCCCTCCCGGGAACTGGGCGCTCGACTTCTCATCCGTGCTCCTGTCGTTCTGAGAGTCCTGCTCCTCGTGCTCCGCCTCCTCCTCTTCCTCTTCCTCTTCCTCCTCCTCCTCCTCCCTCCTCCTCCTCGTAGAGGATGAGGCGAGGGTGGTAAGCCGCTTCGTCTTTCCTGGTTTTCTCAGAAACACAGTCTAGGACCCAGTCAGGAGTGACGATCTTCATGCTCGCTTTCTTCAAAGCACACGCCGTACTTCTCCCTGCGAGGGGAGACAGGCAGACTAAGCCCCCGTCTCACTGGTACAGGGCTCCCAGTATAGAGGCTGGGGCAGAGAGGCAGGCAAGGGGGGGCTCAGGGAGGCAAAAAACTCAGGCTCCCTTTGGGGTGGGCATCCCCGAGGAAGCGCAGAGATGCCGGTGTGAGGGAGAAGCAGCCGGCCTCCAACGGTCCCCCTACCACAGGACTCGGACAGGTCTTTGAAAAAATGAAAACCAGAAAGATTAAGAGGATTTCTTAGCCAAAAGGTGCTAAGCCAGCAAAACCAGCTCACCGCAGGCCCGGAGCCTGGCCGCAGTGCCCAAGTGTCTGCACAAAGCCCCTCTTGTCAACTGTCCTTTTTGGCCAGTGTGACTCTCATGCTACACAAGGGCCAGGCCAGGGGGGCTAACCCAGTCTGATCCCCAGAGCATCACGGGGATGACCCTGGGCCCCCACGCATTTCCCAACAAGACGCCCCTACAGAAAAGGCTGGTGCAAAGATTTTACTGCCCTCACAGCCACCTAACGTTATTTATCTGGTCAGAAGTCAACACTGATACCAAAGGAGGCCTACAGACATCAGGCAGGGGGGTAAAGCGCTGGTCATGCATGTGGTCACCCCAGGGTCCACCCCTGGCACCCCACAACATCTCATGAGCCCACTGGGAGTGATCCGAGTGGAGAGCCAGGAGTCAGCCCTGGGCACCGCCCGGTTAGTGCGAATGGGTAGCAGGAGCCTGCAGCACACCTGAGGGCTGCTGAGGGTAGGGGTGTGGGCAGGCGGGCACTCACCCCCTTGGGCTCCGGGACCACCAGGTGTGTGCATCTCTTGGTGAGCGCCAGCTGGCAGGCACCCCGTAGAAGGTGAGCAGAGCCCACAGGGCACTTCTGTCCTCAGACGACACCTGGGAGGAAGCAGCGGTCAGCACACGGGGACAGGCCGGCACAGGGCTTGCTTCCTCGACTGCGCCCACAAGTCAACGAAACCACAGCAGAGTAGTGGGAGAGCAGACGCGCCTCAGCCACGCCAGCCGGCCAAGCACGGATGCGCACACGCCCACCTGCCGCCATGTCACTGCGAAGAAACAACACCCACATCACGCACGGGACCCAGGCAGGTCCTGCGCACAGTGGATGGGCGGCGGGCACATGGCACACTCCAGGGCTGGACAACACTGGGCATGGGCAATGCACCACCATCAGAGTCCCACAGCCTACAACTGGGGGCCAGGGACTGGGCCAACACCCCATGCCACAAGGGCTGGGCATCAGAAGCCTGAGATCCAAGAAGGACGAGCAGACATCCCCGTGCCCTGCCCCTTCCATGCTGACCTTCGGGTAGTTGCCACCACAAGCAAGTACAACACAATTAGTCTGAAAGGCAAAAGTAAGGAGGAAAAGGTTGTGGATTCGGCTTTCTGGCAATCACAGAGCCTCTGAACACAGGCTCAAGTTATTTCCTGACTTCTGGCACAGAGCACTTAAACGGTTCACTTTAAACTGCCAACTCACAGCCTGTCAAACACTGACCCTCTACCCGCCACAACCACTCAAGTGCTTCTCCATCACTTTCCAGTACTGACACACCCTTACAATAAGCAGCTTCCGCTTCCCCTGTTGTATTTCTGAGGATGGGTCAAGAGCCAGCAGCTTCTTTGTTTTGGTGTTTGGGGGGCGACACCCAGGGGTGCTCAGGGCTCACTCCTGGCTCTGTGCTCAGGAATTACTCATGGAAGGCTTGGGACCATGTGTGGTGCCAGGGATCAAACTCAGGTCAACTGCATGCAAGGCAACACGTCTCCACTGTGCTATCGCTCCAGCCCTGTGGAAACAGCAGCTAATTAGCAGTTTCCATTGCTGCATGTGGGGTGGAGACCCAGAGACTAGTGGCACCATGAGTTTTTTCTATTGTGCTTGAAACCAAAGAGCGGGGTGTCTAAAGCATTAGTCCAGCGGGTAAGGCATTTGTCTTGCATGCAGCCAACGCAAGTTCAATCCCCAGCATCCCATATGGTTCCCTGAGCACTGTGGAGTCAGGAGTAACCTGAGTCAGGTTGAGTGCAGAGTCAGGAGTAACCCCTGAACATAGCCAGGTGTGACCCAAAGCAGAAACAAAGAAATAAAAGCAAAAACCCACAGTGTGAAACCAAAACGCTGGATCCTGAGAAGCCTCCTGACCCCAGGACCCTAGGTTGGCTCAGGTCTCTGGGAACCTGACCGAGGGCAGCACAGGTGAGGAGCAAAGTGCGGACCAGAGTGAGGCAGGGTGCAAGGCAGGACTGGGGGCCAGGGGAGGATGGGGTGCAGGGATGGCAGAGGATGGGTGTGGGGGCAGGCAGCAGAGAGTAGTGGACAGGCCCCAGGTCCAGCACCCACCTGAGCAGAGTCTGGTGCAGCCCACCCTGACTGCTGCCCTGGGCTGGGGGCTGCCTCTTCTGCCTCCTGCAGACCTGCAGGGACACTGAACCAAGAGCTGGGAAGTGGCATCCTCTGCTGAGAGCTCCCAAACAGCCTCAGCCCAAATCCCGTTTCTGGTCCCCTGAATCTGGGTCCTGAGCCCACGGCCCCACGGCGGATGAGCACCCAGTCCCTTGGTCCAGTACAGCAGACCACACCCAAAGACTCCACCTGCTGTCCGCTGAGCCCCAGCAGGCCCTTCCCACACCACCGAGGCCTTCTGTCCTCTGACAAGACCCCCCCACTGTGGCCAGGGGCCGCGTCCTGCTGGGTCTCCCTGCCACTGCGGACTGCATCATCCACGGTAGGAGGGTTGGGGGCCGGTTTCTCCCCCCCACCACAGGGCCATTCTGGGATCCCCGGGTCCTCTCCTGAGCCCGCTGAAGCCATCCTTCACCTACTACCCACAGGACAGCGCTGCTGCTGGCTCAGGCCCCTCTGTGCTGAGCAAGGCTTAGCCCTGAGCTCGAGAGCGACCCTCACCGAGTGCATTCTTGTTTCCCATATGCTCTGCTATTACTGTGATGAGCCAGAGACCATGTGAGCCGGGTTCAGCGGCTGTGTCCCCGGGGTCTGCTCTGACACAAGCCACAAGGACCACATGAAGAGTATGTGGGGTCCTGAGGCTGCCACGCCCGCCTGCCGAGCCTCACGAGCAGGGCCAGAGTTTCTTTCCTGACCGCCCTGCCTGGTGGCCACCTTGCTCACCTTCCTGCCCTTCCTCTCCTCTCTGAGCTCCGCCCACAAAGTGCCACTCTCACACACACATACACACACGCACACACACGACGATCCTGAACCCGGCATCCTACTCAGTGTTGACCCTTCACTCCTCTCTCACCCCTTCTAAACTTGAACCCTCACCCTCCAGACAGACAGAGGTTCTGGGCTTCTGAATTCAGAAATCCAATCCACACAGACAAAATTAAGGGCAGAACTCACATTTCAGCCAAATACACCGAGCTCATACATAGAGAACAAAGGGGTAATTAGGTATATTCATTTTTAAAACTTTTCTGGTTGAGTACTACAATAGGTCACTTGGCCTTGCAAGTGGTCAACCCGGGTTCAATCCCCAGTACCCCAGAGGGTCCCCAGGCACCACGAGGTGTGGTCCAAAGTCCAAGACACGAACCCACTGATGCTTGTTGAAACTGGAACATACAGAGAAGTGTAGAAGAACCACACATAATCTTAGTGCCATGGAAAGTTTTCACTTCAGCCAACAACACGTCACCGAGGCGCACTGGAAGCAGGCTCAGCCCGGCACCACAGATCCCCAGAACATGGCTCAAAGACCCAAAAAAGGCCATTAACACGTAAATACACATTTACGACATGCATGAAGAACACAGAGAATACAGGCACTGACACCAAGGATGGGGAGTCAATTTCTTTTTCTTTTTGGGTCACACCTGGCAATGCTCAGGGGGGTTACTCCTGGCTCTTTGCTCAGGATTTACTCCTGGCAGTGCTCAGGGGACCATATGGGATACCGGGGATCAAACCGGTCGGCTGCTTGCAGAGCAAACGCCCTACCTGCTGTGCTATCACTCCAGCCCCAAGGATGGAAGTCAATTTTTTTAAATAGTTTTTTTTTTTTGCTTTTTTGGGTCACACCCAGCGACACTCAGGGGCTACTCCTGGCTCTGCACTCAGGAATTACTCCTGGCAGTGCTCAGGGGACCATATGGGATGCCAGGGATCGAACCTGGGCCGGCACAGGCCGGCTGCGTGCAAGGCTAACGCCCTACCCACTGTGCTACCGCTCTGGCCCCAAGGATGGAAGTCAATTTTTAATGAGTGCTTGCACCTGATGCAAGAAGCAGGCTCCTGTAGCTAAAGAACTACAAAATGCACAAGAGACAAACAGGGCGTCAGCCTAAGTGAGCACACTAGACAACAGAGAAGGGGTCCGCCCAAGACCCCAGGGGAAACAGGCAAGTGACTCACGTGGGGAAGGGACACAAGTGGGCAGTGGCCAGGCGCAGGGCCCCATCTACAGAGCAACCTGAGTCACCCCTGCCCTCCAGAGGCCACACTGAGGGGTGGGGCCAACACATCTCAAACAGGACTGCATGGCAGCTGGGCTCTAGGGGCTGGGATCCAGTGTCCAGGACGCCTGGAGCACACGCAATGGCCAGGGCTCTAGGGGCTGGGATCCAGCGTCCAGGACGCCAGGAGCACACAGTGGCCAGGGCTCTGAGGGGCTGAGGGCCAGGATCTCAGGATGTGGGAGTGCACAGTATCCCGAGCTGTGGGAAGACCAGGGCAGCACAGAGGCCACTGGCACCGTCCTCCTCCCCCCAATCCTGACCCCCAATACACACCAGCTCCACACCCTCCGCTAACCCTCACCCTTTCTCCCACTGCTCGGCCAGGTCTGGTCTACAAACCTACATGCCAGATGGAGGACCAGGCCCCCAGGACAGTTCCAAGAGTGGACAACCAGTTCCCCCAGCCCTGCCAGGCCTCCCTCTCTGTCTGGAGATTTCTGCAGTGGGCGGAAAGTGAGGGGCCCACTGAGCTCCCTCAATCTGCGTGAACACTGCATCCCCGAGCCCCATTCCTAGGCGCACCTTCCCTCCGCTTCGAAACTGGCTGTGCGCAAGTCCTTCATGAAGACTGGCCCTCTTCCAATCTCCTCCCAAGGCCCACAGCTGACGGCCTGGTCACCCCTGAACCTCCCAGCACCACAGCGCCGCGGTGACCGTGCTTACCTGAGAGAGGCAGGCAGCGACTCCAGAGAAAACCTGGCCGGACTCTGAGAGAAGCCGCTCGCTCTGTGGGGTCATCATTAAGATTCCATGTGGCGAGATTGGTGCACCCGGCGCCCTCTGCCCCTGACCCTCCGCGCCCAGGAAAGACACTCGTGCGCGGAGCACCAGGAGAGAAGGGGCTGGCAGAGAGCAGCAGAGGCAGCCCGGGCCTGTCCTAACCCACACGCTCCCGGGCCAGCAGGAATGGGCAGCATCTGCGTGACTGAGGGTAGAAACATGTGGCCACGGAGCCTGGGTGCAGAGACGCACATGCACTCACACATGCTCCGAACACACAGGAACACGCTCACACACACCTATCAGGAACACATACGCCATGCACTCACGCACCAAAATGCTCAGGAAAACGCCTCACACACACCTGTAGGGAACACGAATGCTCACACGCACACAACTGAAATATTCAGGAACACGCACACACACACACACACACACACACACCTATCAGTAACACACGCTCATACTCACACACTGGAATATTCAGGAACACGCTCACATGCAGCTATTAGGAACACAAATGCTCACACGCTCACACACAACAAAAAAACACTCAGGAACACGCACACACACAGAGGGAGAAAAATAATCAGGAACACACACAGGTAAATATTCAGGAGCACGCACATGCACACAAGGTAAACGCTCAGGAGCACACACGCATGCACACACAGGTAGTCAGGAACACGCACACACATAGGTAAATGTTCAGGCACACACATGCACACACAGGCAGGCACTCAGGAACATGCATGCACGCACACACTCGTGTACACTCATACCTCACCATTAAACACTCAAAAAGCACACACACACACCCCTAAATACTGAGGAACACACACAAACACACTCATAGCCCTCACATACCTGAACTACACTCACGCCTGAACATTCAGGAATGCCACGCACATACACACAGCTTACACACCTGAGTACACAAGAACACACCCACACGCATACACACCCCCGAATGTTTATACCTACAAGCACACACACACACACACACACACACACACACACACACACACACAAGCACCAATGTGTTAGTGCAGGAGCTCCGTGCAAGCTGGCCGCCTTTCAAGGACCCCAGACCCACTGGAGGGCTGCCAGCCACCAACTTCGTGGAAGCGGGCACGTGTGCTCAGTTGAAACAAGAGGTCAAACCGCTCCTTCCCAAGCCCCGTTCAAAAGCTTTGGCTCTGACACTCCTCTGAGATGCCAAGCGAGCACTCACAGGGTGCAGGCGGCAGAGGGGTGACCCGGGCAGCTGTGCCCTGTATCGGAGCCCAGACGCTGCGCGCCCGCTCAAAGCAAAGGCGATGCCTTTCGTGAAAACTCAGGAGTGTCCATAATTAGAACTGGACCAAAGCACTGCTTCCCCCCAGGGATGCCCACCCGCCGGGCTGAGGCATCGGGCACACTGAGAGACCGATGGCTGCAGAGCGACACCTGCTACTCAGCAGCCTGATGCAAGCCACACGGAGGCGGGAGTACCCACCCTGCCCCCCCCCTCTCACCCATGGAGAAGACAGAGTCCCAAAAGGGAGTGGGCTTTAGGGAGCACTGCTCACCCGGCAGGAGCTGCCCAAGGGAGCACTGATCACACGGGAGAAGCTGCTCAAGGGAGCACTGCTCACCTGACAGGAGCTGCATGAAGGGAGCACTACTCACAAGGGAGGAGCTGCCCAAGGGAGCACTGTTCACCCGAAAGGAGCTGCCAAAGGAGCTCTGCTCACATGGGAGGAGCTGCTGGCTTAGGGGGCACTGCTCACCCAGTAGAAGTTGCCCAAGGGGCTCTGCCCTGCAACCTTTTGAGGGGGAGCCCCTGGATGCAGCCGTGAAACAGGGCGCACAAGACCACTATCGCCGGCTCTGAGATCTCCCTGGGAGAACCAAGGGGACCTGGTCTCCCAACAATTCCCCCAAATCAAGGGGGCTAAGCCCACTGACTCTCAGCAGGGAGGAGCCCCCGAAAACACAGCACCCCACGGCAGGCACCAACCTGGGGGGCAGAAGCTCGGTCTTGCCAAGCACTACTTCCTGCCCGGCCATAGCAGGGACCAGTTCAGCACTAGGTTCTTAATCTGAGCACCAGCAGAACGGAATGAAAAGCAACCAAGCCCCGCGCCTGCCCCCTGAGTGTCCTTCCCCCATTCACTCGGCCTTCAACTCCCAGTCTGGCCTACACCGAGCCCTACGGCTCGAGACTACCACGGCTGACACGCCACGGACGCCACCTGTTCCTAACATCAGAAAACTGAGGTCCCGAGACACCAGCCAAAGAGACCACGGACTGCAGGAGGTGCCCAACCCCTGCCCAGGACCCACTCAGGCTGCGAGCACGTGGCTGGCACAGGACAGGGACGAAGCTGAGCAGAACGCCACACCAGATCCTCCCCTACGCCAGACCCCGCACACCCCGCTCCTTCCTTCCCACAAAAGGATACGGCAGCAGAGCTCCACACTGGACAGACAGCGCCACCCAAGAAGGCTGGAAAAGAAAATGAAATTAAAAAGCCGCTCAGTGCATAATACCTGACATCACAGTGCTGTCTCCGACGCTCAGAGCCTTCTGTGTCCACAAACTGGCCACTTGTGTGCCAACAGTGACAGTAGCAAGGCTGGAATAGCCAGTTTCTGATGCGACGAACCAGTCACCATGATGGCCGAGGAGCTGGGGTCGCGAAAGGGTCTGCCTGGTAGGTGGCCCTCAGTGGCCCAGTGGTAGCGGGCCACCCACCACCACCACTATGTGCTGGGCCCTAACTGCTCAAGCAGAGTTGGGCAATGCCCAGCTTCTTGCACATGTAGAGATAGAAGTTCTTGGTCTCCGCACATCAGCTGCCAACACTTCCACGTGCCACAGCTGACTCCAAGTTCCCACCAGAACCCTGGATCCACTCAGGTCTGAGGGGAGTCGAGGAAGGCACAACGTTAGTGCCCCTAAGCTGGCATTTCCAACAGGTTGGGGATGCCACAGAACCTGAACTTGAGTCCCCAGTCCTGAGACCGTCTCGAATGCTGGCATATGCCGGGATGGCGTGGCGTGGAAGGCACACACGCGGTGAGCACACACAGTGAACACGGTGGTGGGCACACATGGGAATCACGCGGTGCTGGGTACATGCATGTCACCCAGAACAGCAGGGTGCAGTTTCAGGGAGAGAGAAAGACCCTCTCAGGTTATAAAACCTCAATTAGGGGGGCTGGAGTGACAATACAGGAACATCCGTAGACCTCAGCCAGGGTCCACAGCATGGCACAGCGGGAGGACAGCCCGAGTGGATAGCCCGGTTCCATCCCTGGCTCCCGGTCACTGCCAGAAGTGATCCCAGAGCA
>JAJIBD010009072.1:0-90216 GCA_021461705.1 Cryptotis parvus | reverse complement strand
CCAAGTCAGATGTGTCCAAAGCAAATTCTCTACCCAATGTACTATAGCGTCAGGCCCTGTCATCTTTTTTTCTAAGGAAATTTGAAAACACACACACAAACACACATATACAAACACATACACACATAATGCCATGCTGTAAAATTCTAAGTAAAATGTAGGACTTTTTGAAAATACATTGTAAGTGAAAGGAAGGTGATACATTTTGGAAGGTTATACCTAATCATTTTTAGGTATAATTTTTTTCAATATTCATTTATAGGTATATTTTTTTAATTTCAAGGGAAATTTTAAGAAAGAAAATAAGTGAAAACTATATAGGTATAAAACTATAAAAATATGGAAGATTTCCAACACATTCAGATAAGATCGAGTGCATTCAGGGTGTTATGACCATAGATAAAAAAGTTCTGATGCTTTCAAATAAGTGTACATTGTTGGTGTTGTGAATACATATCCTATACACATGCGCATGCACACATACCCACTGATACACACTTCTCCCCATCTATCTAAAATCACTATCACTATCTTCACGCTAATCATCTATTTGCTAGAGCGGTACCAGTAATATCTCCATATGTCCTGTCTCATGCTAGTAGAACTCAAAGGCATCCGCTTGCTCCAGGAACATAAAGAGCCTCAAACCATTATATCAGGTCATGGGAATGACCTAATATAAATGTTACTGGTATTTGGCATATCAAATACTATATGAGCAGCTGGCCAGGCTTGGCGTGCAGGTGGCATACTGTTGTAGTCACCTCTAAATAAAGCATTTATTGATGAACCGCCCGGCCACTTGTGGCCATGTGAGCCAGGCTGTGATAGTCTGGTCTGCTGGGTGGAGTTGTGATGAGAGGGAGTAGGATATGGATAATGGCGGGCCCCATGGAGTCGGGGGTGTCGTCTGGCTTGTTGTGAGGCTCTGCTGGGGTGACAGGCCAGGTCTAGAACCCTCCATGCCTCCCGGGCACCTCATGAGTGGCTGGTCACAGGGAGAGCAAGTAGCAGCTCTGCCCCAGGGCCGGAGGCGATAGCCCAGCCGGTAGGGCATTTGCCTTTGAATGTGGCTGGCCCATGCCAGCCTGGGTTCGATTCCCGCACCCCATATGGTCCCTCAAGCACCGCCAGGAGTGATTCCTGAGTGCAGAGCCAGGAGAAACCCCTGAGCATTGCCGGGGTGACCCCCAAAAAATCTAATATCAACCAGCATAAAAATTAGATAAACCTTTCTTTAACAGAATATCTCAAAATCGCTGCTGAGGCTCTTCACACAGGCTTAGAATTTATTCTCACGGTGAGACCTAGTTACTGATGGAATTCTTTTAGGGAGCTCATTGTAGTTCTATATACAAGAAGGATAACCTTGTGGAAGTGTTATCATATATGGGGAGATTTTTTATGGGGAAAATACATAAAATTTCCATATTAAAGATGAAAATCATGGTAAAGTAAGTAAAGCATCACTAAGCAAGGAGGTAATTGTGCAAGATATTGAATAATAGATATCAGTATATATTTTTGTTTACTTTTTGCTTTTTGGGGGTCACACCTGGTTGAGCTCTGGGGTAACTCCTGCCTCTGCATTCAGGAATTAACCCCTAGCAGTGCTCAGTGGGCCTTCTGGGGTGCCAAGGATCAAACTTGGGTCATCCGCATGCAAGGCATAAAACCCTACCAGCTGTACAAACGTTCTGGCTCCAAGAAATTCTTTAAGTAGTAAAAATGCGTGATAAAGTTTTCACATTTGTTTATTTCAATCTTCCCTTGTACAGAGTAGTGCACCTGTTTTATATATGAAGAAAATGAAACAAAGTCCTTAGCTATCTTCTCCATGTCAACCAATTCATAAGTTATAGTCCTGGTTATCCAGTGCCAAACCCTAAGCTTTTTATGTAATTATTAAACTGAAAGGGCCTTCTCTAAGAATTATCTTTAGATGATGACATTGATAAGAATGTCACACACTGCAGGATTTATTTTCAGTCTGAGAGAATATGGTTTGCATATGTTAAGCCCTGGGTTCAATCCCTGACAGCCTGGGACTCTTGGAGCACTGCTGGTAGAGGATCTTTTCACCAAGATTTCATGCCTAGTCTTGTTCCCACAGCATTACAAATAAGAAACTAAGATAATCTCACTTAAGATTTTCTGGTGAATGAGAAGATAGTGTATATGTTCTTAATAAATTAAATTGAAAACATAGACTGCAGATAAAGCAACCACAACACCACTTACAGTAAATCTAAAATGAAAGAAATCTCTGGATATATTTCCACATATTTATACCTTCAAAATGTTATTTTTTCTGAATTAACTCAAAACAAATGCCTTCCCTTTATCATTTAAGGATTAATTAATTAATAATTTTATTTATTTATTTATTTATTTTTGCTTTTTGAGTCACACCGAACATGTTCAGAAGTTAGTCCTGGCAGTGCTCAGGGCACCATATGGGATGCTGGATATCAAACCTGAGTTGACCTCTTGCAAGGTAACACCTTACCCACTGTATAACCTCTCCAGACCCTTGACGATTATTTTAAAATGTATTGATAATTATGTTCTCTAGTATTTTTATTTTCAAGTGATTCCTCCAATATGGATACTAAAAATGAGCACTGTCAGTCAGATGATTGCTTTTATTGATTGTTTGTTTTTACAAATCTTTACCTACTTTTTAAATCTTAGTGCCTGTCCAAAGTGATCATTTCCATCTATCATTGCAATACTAAGTTCCCTCCATGCACATAAGCATCAAGCTTCCAACAGTGGACCAGTTCTCCTGACCCCCTGATTTACTTGAGCTTGGGTATTAGTCTCATTCCACTTATTTCATACCCCACAAATGGATACAGTCATTATATATCTGTCCCTCTCCTGATTTATTTTACTCAGCAAAGTACTCTCCATGTGTTCCATTTATAAGTAAACTTCATTACATCACTTCTACAAACAGCTGCTTAGTATTTCATTGTGTAAATGTACCATATTTTTTTATCCAGTCGTCTGTTCTCAGGCAGGTTGTGTCCATATCAGATTATGGCTATTGTGAATAGTGCTACAATAAACATAAAAGTTCATATGGCATATGGCATTTCTGCTGTGTGTTTTTGGGCCCCCAGGAATATATATGTATATATATATATATATATTATATATACACACACACATATATATATATATATATATATATATATATCGGGAATATATATTTATATTCCTGTTCATATATTATATGTTTTCATGCAAACATAATAATATATAGAGACATGTATATACTGAAATATATTTTATATATAAATTGTACTGAAATATATTTTAAAGTTTTTATATTATTGAGATATATTGAAATACATTTTTTAAGTTTCTTCTAGAAAATACAAGTTGAAACATCTGTTCCTGGGAAGAAAATGCTACATTTCCCTTTGGCATAGACTATTTTACTTATTAGCCTTATTCAAAAGTTTTATCTACTTAAATAAAATCAATACAAAACCAGTTGTCACAATAAACATAGAGGACAAATCAGAAAATGACTTCCAGTTAATGAAGGAAAGTCTTTGTTAAGATGCCTGAAAAGAGTCCTTGTGTGTGTAAAGAGAATGGTCATTTGAACATAATTTATAATATAGTAGTTAATATTCAGTAAAAAATATTAATGCACTTACTTGATTAAAAGTTCTGTGCTGATTACTCGAGATTTTGGTAAGGTATGGTCAAAGTAATTTTCTTTCCATGAGACAAGAAAAATTTAGACTCTAAGTTTTCAAACTAATCTATATTTTATTTTTTTATGAAATATTAGAGAATCAGGGGATTAGTATAATATAAAACACAAAATTATAGTATTTTATATTTTACTGTTTAAATTTATTATATAAATAAGTTATGACAATCTAGAAATAACAATTAAGCTTATATTTATGTAAGTTTCATCTCTTCATAGAAAATAATGTTGCACCAGTTTGAATGTTTAACATCTTAATATTCTAAGAACAGGGAAATGGTCCAGCACATTTTTAAATACAGAAAGCAAAATTTAGAAAATATTTTTTTTGTGGAAAGCAAATATATTACTTGCTATGACTTAAATTATGTAACAAAAATATATAAAATCACAGATGGAAGTCAGTAATTATGCTGTTATTGTATTAAATACACATTAAAAGAAATCGTAACATTATTGTAAAAGCTTTGACACATTTTTCATATTGGAAAAAAAGTAAATTATTCAGAAGAGACAATGTATCATGATCAAAACCTTTACATATTTTGCTGTTATTTTACATCTCAATAATACTTTTCTAAAGTGGTACAATCAAAATATTCAATAATTATGCATGATAAGTTTAGAATCTTAAAACAATTTAGCATTAGTTCTTTAAATAATTTCCCTAAGTAGTCACAGAGATGAAAATAAAATTATATTGTCCAATTACAAAGACTCCTTTTGTAATGATAATTTCCCCCAAACAACTGCTTCTTAATAGTTAGGGTTGCTTTTCTATTGTATTACTTCAGGATTAATTAAAAGCTTGTTCTTGTTCATTCCATATGGTAATCAAACATGCCACTAAAGAAGGTTGGTTGCACTGATTGTTATAATTAATTATATCACTTCCAAATCTCATCAAGAATGTTCGTCTATATGATAAACCTATACATCATTAAAATTATTGTATTTGGTTTATGACTGTCTTATCAAAACACTAATTTTCAAATATATCAAAATGCCTTCTAGATAGTTCTTGCTAAATAAAGAAAACATAATTTGCATGCTGATAGTGAGCCCATCAGTTTGTACCCACTGCCCTTTTTCTCTTCATAATAAAATAAGATATATCAATTCCTCAAAGGTTCTCTGTGCACACCCATGCTTCATATTGAACTTGTTTCACAATCTGTCTCTTTTATATCTCTTAAAATTTGTTCCATTCCTCAAAGGTATATATTTAAGCTATACAATATTATATATACCATATATGCCAAGGTGTATATATAAGCTATACCTCACACCATGAGGTCGGCCATTTTCAACATCTGGACTCCACAGCTCATCAGAGTTCCACCCAGCAGAAGAGCAGATCACAAGCCCTGCTCATCAAAATCCCACCCTACACCAGTCTATTTCAAACCCAGGAATGCTGATCCAGAGACTCAGATACACGGGGCAGAGCTGTGACTGGCTCTCCCTGTGCCCAGCTGATCGTGAGGCACCCAGGAGGGAAGGCTGGGTTCTAGCCCTGCCTGCCATCCCAGCAGAGCCTTGCAAGAAGCCAGAGGAACCGCCAAACCATGAGGACCACCATTTTCAACAAATGGACTCCACAGCTTATCAGAGCTCTACCTAGCAGAAAAGCTGATCTTTCCCTGTATTGCGTGGCTGCTTTGCTGCCACATGGTTCATCAATAAATGCATGAGATGAGAGGTTACTACAAGAGTATCCCACCCGCGACGGCAGAGCCTGACAAGCTACCCATTGTATTTGATATGCCAAAAACTAGTAACAATTATAAACTCCATTTTCATGACGTGAAGGAATGGTCTGAGGCTCTTCATGCTCCTGGGTAAGCAGATGCCTTGGGCTACACTACAATGTGATAGAATGTGTGGAGATGTTACTGGGCCAGCTTGTGCAAATTGATTAACAACGGGAAGACAAGTGATACAAGTGATCATAAAATTGTATTCTTAATCATGATTTGACATTTTCAAATGAATATAAATACTATATTGTTAAAAGTCCAAATATATGTAATCTGTAATTAATTTACAAGAATTTGAATAATTTGCAAATCCTGAAATATTATTTATGAAATGTCTTAAACTTTAAATAGAATATTCATATCTTATACTTTTATAACCATTATTTGTTATGCTTATTAACTACTTAACCTTGTAGTTCTTGGTTTGGCAGTGAATTTGTAAGTGATTGAAATCATCCAGGAACATAAACTTATTGACATAATGAAAATGTGATTCTTGCAAGATATGCATTTTTACATTTAATTAATTTACATGGTGTTTGAATTGCATTGACTCCGCCTCTCCCCCTTGTCTGCCCCTTGGCAGATTTTCCCTTTCTTACAGAGGAGCTTTTGTGCCAATGAACCAGGCACCAGGAACTTAATCCTCTTGTTCTAGTGCTTTTTCATGCTGTCAGAGTCGATGCAGGGTAGGGTGGGGGCTGGTACGGCCCCAAAGCGCAGCATTTCGCTAGGGCTGGGCGCAGGGTAGGACACATCTTCTCATCTCTCTCTTTATCTGTGGACAGTGTTGGTGCCATATGTGGTTTGAGCGGGGCGTGATAAAAGGGACTAAGCAGCCCTATCTGCACGTACAGAGGGAGGGGTGCTGGGGGTCAGGGGGCTCCCTGGAGTTCTGGCAGGAAACCGGTACAGGGATGGGTCTTAGAGAAGAGTAATATCACGTGTTCTCATATTAGTTTTTGGTTTTGTTTTGGGGGGTTGAACGGGGAGGGGTGGGGAGGTGGCAGCTGTACTATCTCTCCAGGCTCCCCCAAGCCCCTTTGAGTCTTCAGCCTCCCTCCTTAATCAGCATAGACTCTCTGTGTATGCCATATTTGCCCCAGGGGCAGAGTGTGCAATGGGAACTTCATTTGCGTGCAGCAGTCACATTTTATTTGCACACATTTTATTATTTTATTTATTTATTTTTGATTTTTGGGTCACCCCAGAGAAACTCAGGGGTTCCTCCTAGCTCTCCACTCAGGAATTGTGCTCCGGGGACCATACAGGATGCCGGGATCAAACCCAGGTTCGCCACATGCAAGGCAAATGCCCTCCCGCTGTGCTATTGTAGACTTTTATATTTGACTTTTACATTCAGCATCTCCTTAGTAAACATGACTTACTTCAACAATGTCCACTGTGGAGTAGATCCACTTGAAACAGTTCAGAAAACAGGAAAAGTAGTATTTGAATACTATGCAGTGTCTAGAAATGATTAAATCAGGATTTTGTTTACATGTGAATGTATGCAAAATTGTGCTGAATTAGAAGGAAAGGCCGTAAAATGGAAAAGGAAGAAAGGAAGGAAGTATTTGCAGACAGTTGAACTTTTATTACGGCGTTCTTAAATGCCTGATACTTGGGGTGAAAGGGTAAATAAGAATTTACTGTGGGGTTTTAGGTACAGAAATATATTACTGCTTTGATGTCTAAGGTATAGATCCAGCAGGAGCACAGAGATGAGAACCTCAACCCCCACAAGTAGCCATTTGGGTTCTTCCTGTGTATGGGACCCTACATGGGAAGGGTAAGCGTTGTAGATGAGACCAAGTTAGGATGAGTTGGGCTGGAGGGAGCTCTAACCCAGGTACTGGGGTCCTGATAAGAAAGGGAAATTGGAACCCAGGCATTAGTAGGAGCACAAGGGTGGTGTTGGATAGAGGCAGAAGTGGGGGATCTACACTTAGGCCAGGGGTGACAGAGACTGCCAGCCTGCACCAACCCTGGCAGAGCAAGGAAAGCATCTTCCTGTACCCAGGGTAGGGAACTTGATCCCGCCAAGAGGAAGTTTACAGTCTTGTTCTCAGGGGACACAGTACAGACAGAACACGTGATTCCTGGGCTTTCTGGGGTGGCGACTGGACCTTCCCCACACTTGCCTTAAACCATGGGTGCAGCCCTTTTACACTGGAGTTGAAATCAGTGTCATTTTTTTTTTTTTTTTTTTTTTTTGCTTTTGGGTCACACCTGGCAACGCTCAGGGGTTTCTCCTGGCTCTGCACCTAGGAATTTCTCCTGGCGGTGCTCGGGGACCATATGGGATGCCGGGATCGAACCCAGGCTGACATGGGCCGGCCGTGCAAGACAAATGCCCTACCCGCTGGGTATCGCTCTGGCCCCGAAACCAGGGTCATTTAGCGGTGATCATTTGCTTACTGACCAGCAGGGAATGTTTGCAGACGAGCCGTGATCCCGGGCCCTTGTGGAAGATCACTGAGAAGCTTCCCAAGGAGCCGACCTCCTGATATCTGAAGTGCAGATGTCAAGACTCCAGCTACAGGAGAAAAGAAGTCAGTAGTCCTAGCTCCCCCACCCCCCCAGTTTTGTGGCCTTGTCAAAATGAATACAGGTGGGGTGACCCTAGCCCCGTGCCAAGGAGAACTGGCACAGAAGACCTGAACCTTGAGTGGCTCTGGAGGATCAGCTAAGGCCTTCCCTGGCAGTGGAGGTGACAACACACAGAGGAAGGCCCGAGCAGGAGCAGCGGCCTATAGAGACCAGCCATGTGAGAGCAGAGTCAGACCATGGGGCAGTTACAACAGGCTGTGTAGACCTGCCCCAGACATGCCTCGATCCCTGAGGCCTGGGCCCCCACTCCATGAGGGCCTCCATTTTCCACATCCGGACTTCTCTCCGTCAGACCTCCACCCAGCAGACCAGCCTATCAGCGCCCGGGTTCGCGTGGCTGCTTGTGGCCGGGGTTCATCAATAAATGCTGGACTTAGAGATGCCTACAAGAGTATGCTACCTGCACGGCAGAGCCTGGCAAGCTACCTGTGTTTTATTTGATATATATGCCAAATACCAGTAACAATTATAGACCTCATTCTGGAATGGATTGAGGCTCTTTATGTTCCTGGAGCAAGCAGATGCCTTGGACTCTACTAGCATGATACAGGACATATGGAGATGTTACTGGGGCCTGCTCAAGCAAATCGATGATGAACGGGAAGACAGTGATACAGTGATAGTGTATTTTCACGAGACATTTGTGCACACCTGAACTCTATGTGGCTTTCAGAACAGTTTTAGAACCTCAGAATGACTTGCCTGCTTCGGGCTGGAGTGTGTTCCCTTTTTGCTAGGGTGGTACATACCCAGGATCCGCCCTTGTGATGGGAATGCCTTCGGGGACCAGGAGTACTTGCTGTTTTGACTTGCCCAGTCCTTGACGAGGGCAGTCAGACCTAGGCAGTGATTCTTCTCTCCTGGGATGCAGCGTCAACTAATTCAGTTCAGTTTGGAATCTTTTTCTTTATTTTTTTTTTTCTTTTTGGGCCACACTTGGCATGCTCAGGGGTTACTCTTGGCTCTCTAGTCAGGAATTACCCCTGGCAGTGCTTGGGAGACCAAATGGGATGCCAGAGATCAAACCCGAGTCAGCAGCATGCAAGGCAAATGTCCTACCTGCTGGACTATCACTCTGGCCCCTGTCTTTTCTATTTTTAATTAAAAAAAATCTATGGAGATAGAATTCATTTGCTACATATGTAATCTCTTTGTTTAGTGGCGCTACCCTGTGATTCTCAGGGGTCACTCCTTGCTCTGCTTGAAGCACCTTGGCTGTGCTCAGGGGCTGTATAACCTCAGGTCTGCAGTTTGTAGGGGAAGTGCCCTACCCACTGTGCTACCCCTGTGGCAACGTAAGTCTTTTTTTTAATAATAAAACTTTATTTAAACACTCTGATTTAAAAAGTTATCCCAAAAGTTATCTACTAGAGTATCCCACCTGCATGGCAGAGCCTAGCAAGCTACCTGTGTCGTATTTGACATGCCAAATACCAGTAATAATTATAGACCTCATTCCCATGACCTGGTGGAATGGTTTTGAGCCTCCTTATGTTCCTGGAGCAATGGGCAGCTGCCCTTGGGCTATCTAGCATGTGACAGGACGTATGGAGATGTTACTGGTCCTGCTTGAGCAAATCGATGATCAATGGGACATCAAGTGATCAAGTGAATGTTTATAAACCTCTACAGTAAGTGAACAGTTTTGGACGAAAAACTTGAGAGAAGAGAATGGGTATTCAGTAAAGTTAAGTGTTTGACAGGGGATAAAGGAATATATTTTACTACAGAATAGCTGTGTAAGCTGTCAGTTCCTTAGTTATTATTTTCATACTATAGTAAATTTTGCTTATCTCCTCAACCTCATTCATAACTGTGGAGATTCAGAGAAGGAAAGGGTAATAAGAATGCAGTGTATATGTACTTTTTCTATTTATTTTTTGTTCTAAGGGGAACTTTTCTATTGACGGTAACATTATGCTCATCTATCTCTAATTAAAATGTAAATGATGTGAATTTAGCTAACTTTTAAGAATGATCACTATCACTATCTTCCCGTTCATCATTTATTTGCTGGAGCGGGCGGGCACCAGTAATATCTCCATATGTCCTGTCTCATGCTAGTAGAGCCCAAGGGCATCTGATTACTTCAGGAACATAAAGAGCCTCAGACAATTATATTAGGTTATGGGAATGACCTAATATAATTGTCACTGGTATTTGGCATATCCAGACACAGCAGCTTGCCAGGCTTGCAGTGTGGTTGGCATACTCTTGTAGTCACCTCTAAATACAGCACTTATTGGTGAACCGCGCAGCTGCAAGCAGCCGCAGCGAGCAGGGCTGTGATAGGATCGTCTGCTGCTGGGTGGAGTTCTGAGGAGAGGAAAGTCTGATGTGGAAGATGGCGGCACTCATGGAGTGTGGAGGGGTCTTCTGGCTTGTTGTGAGGCCCTGCTGGAATGGCGGGCCAGGGCTAGAACCCGCCATCCCTCCCAGGCGCCTCATGAGCGGCTGGACACAAGGAGAGCAAGTAGCAGCTCTGCCCCATGTCTGTAAGTCTCTGGATCAGCATACCTGGGCCAGATTAAAAAAAAAAAAAAAAACTGATGCAGGGTGGGTGTCGATGATCCAGGCTGTGATAGTCTGGTCTGCTGCTGGGTGGAGTTCTGATGAGAGGGATGATACAAATATCATAAGAATGATACAAATAGAGAACATTGTATCACTGTCATCATCGATTTGCTTGAGCGGGCCCCAGTAACATCTCCATATGTCCTGTCTCATGCTAGTAGAGCCCAAGGGCACCTTCTTGCTTCAGGAACATATAGAGGCTCAAACCATTCCATCAGGTCATGGGAATGAGGTCTATAATTGTTACTGGTATTTGGCATATCAAATACGACACGGGTAGCTTGCCAGGCTCTGCCATGCGGGTGGCATACTCTTGTAGTCAAGTCTAAATCCAGCATTTACTGATGAACCGTGCAGCCGGGTTGTAATAGTCTCTTCTGCTGGGTGGAGTTCTTACGAGAGGGAAGTCTGGATGTGGAAAATGGAGGTTCTCAATATGGAATTATAGATCATGAAATTTACTTTGGACAGTAGATTTTGTTGAACATTTAGTTGAATCATATCATTAACTTTAAAGCAATCCTGGAACTCATTTTATATTGGAATTGCTGTGTTTATTTATTTATATACCAAAAATATTGAATTTACTAGTATAAATACAAATAGGGAATCATTTCCTAATGCAGACACATTAAAAAATGTAAAAATGTCTTCCCAGCATAAGATGGGCATAGAGACCTTCTATTTGTTACAAAATGAAGCAAAATAGACCAAGACCTAGAGCTTGACTGAAGAACTTATCTCTTTAGTGTTTAAATAATTTGTCCTAAGCAAATTATTGTTTAAAAAAAATTCAAAGCTCATACTGTCTTGTTGTCGGTCTTTTCAAAATCACGTTAATTTTAAGTAATGAGTTTGAGTATGATCCGATAGATGTTGTCTTAAATCTCCTTGCATGCTTCCGACCCAGGTCTTAAAGCTTCTCCTGCGAATCTGCGACCAGACCCAATGCTTCAGAAGAATTTTCAAAATGGAAATTTCTAATTCTATTATTTCTTCTAGATTTGTTATTTTTAAAAATAAACATTTCCATATTAACTATAAGAGTAATTGTAAATAATTTACATCAATTACCCAGTTTAACACTTTTACATGCTCTGTTTTCTTGCGTTTTCCTCTAACTCCTATTTGTAGAATAAAGTACTTAGAAATTGTTTCTCTGACTAATCTTCTCTAGGTTTCTCATTTAAACCCGATTAATATGCTTTCTCTGACTTTCAGTTTAACCTGATTCCATTCATTATATAATAGTGGCCTCTGGCTGAAAAAATTTCTTCTCTTTTACACTTTCTAAATCCTAAAGACAAATAATTTATATTTTCTTCCATAAGTATCGATAATATATATATATATCCATATATATATATTCTGGCTTCTGAGAGATTATGCTGTGGATAGACATGCACCTTGTATGGAATGCAAACCCCCTATGGTTCCCTGAAGCCACTTATGAGTGATGTTTGAAGGCAGAGTCAGGAGTTAGCCCCGAATACTGCCAGGTATGGCTCAAAAGAAAACAAAAGCAAATAAACCATTTTTCCCTAAATGATAGAGGAAAAAGAGGTTGAATAAAATAATATTATAATGCAAAAGATAAGGGTACTCATTATGAGCTCTACCATACTTTTTATCACGTTTGAGTGAAAGAATGATCCTTTAGTGATTTTACCTAAGGAGACTCAATGTGCAATGAAAATATCTGAGGAAATATCAAAATATCAAAAAGTAACTGTCTTAGTGGGTAAGGTACCTATCTTGCATGTGTTGATCTCTAGCACTGAATGTAATCCCCTGTGCCTCACCAGTAGTGATTTCTGACCCCTGCCAGATGTGGCCCCAAAAGAAAAGAAAAATAAATAATTTTATATAAATAACTAAATATGTCATTATAACAAACAAGCAACGAAAAACATTTTCCAAAGTTAATGGTTATGCAGCACATTTCAAAAATATAATAGAAACATTTCTGATTAAAATGGTTTATGTATAAACAATGTAAAATGATTATTGCATTTCCGCTGAACTGGATCTAACAAGTTTTAGCTGACAAGGAACTAAGTTCTATTAATTCATAATGGTATGCTGCTTTTACATGCTTAAAAGTATTTTCATGATTAATAATAATGTTTTAAGTTATAAAATGTGTAGCAGTTAGGGTCCTTGTTCTTTCATGCAGCTGAATTGAATTCTTGGCACCGCATATCATCTCCTCAGCCCTACCAGGAGTAAGGACTTAAGAGTAAGCCCTGAGCACTTTGTTCAGAAAAAACTGAATACATTATTAAATGAATAAGGTTGTTTTACTAAGCAAAAGACCTCTTTACACATTCATATGTTTGAACCATAGTCTTCAATGCAGATTAGTATTATCATCTTGAACACAATGTCCCTTTCTATATGTTCCTTAAAATGCTTATTTTAAAGGTAAAAATTTTACCATCAATGAATGAGCTATTTAATGAATTGCTTGAATTTTCAGTTAAGACATTTATTACATATGTATGTGTGATTTTAATGGATGAGTACTGGGAAAATAAAGTTTAGCATAAAGAAAAAATCCTGGGCCAGAGCGATGGTCCAGTGGTTAGGGCATTTGTCTTGCATGCAGCCAACCCATGCCGGCCAGGGTTCGATCTCCGGCATTCCATATGGACCCATGAGCACCACCAGGAGTAATTCGTGAGTGCAGAGCCAGGAGTAACCCCTGAGCATCGCTGGGTGTGACCCAAAAAGGAAAAAAAGAAAAAAATTCTGACATAAAATGAGACGCGCTCAACAGAAACTTTCTAGGAAAACATTCAGATGGCAATAGGTATATGAGAAAGTTCACTTCATTTACCATCAGATATATGTAATTAGGACTAGTGCAATCAATGATATACTGTCAAGTATATCCCTTCTTTTACTGACAATGTATTGCTTGAGTTGTGAAATTGGAGCAGAAGGTCTAAACAATATTCATAATTGACAAAAATTCAGGATTTGGGAGTACACACAAAGAAACCTCTGCAAATGATTGTTTAGCACAGAGTAACTCAGCATGTGTTACATTGTGACCAAGTTCAAGAGACTGCCCATAGGCATGGAGTGGGGTTGGGACCCCTCCCCGAACCCTCCACCTCCAGTGACCCAGCATGTGTGGCTATGAGCCCCATAGTCACCATTACCAGCAACACCCGGAGAAGAGACTGGTCAGATACACAGATTCTGTGAAGCATGGCCACTTTGCGGCCGTGTGCCAGGCTTAGATAATAATCAAGTGTATAGCTAGGTCCTTTCCAGGATCTTACCCATATGTACATTGTGATGATCATTGTAGTTGCAACAAACTGGGCAGGTTGGGGCTGGTGTGAAATGGGGAGTGGGTGATTGGCCTTGGCCTATGGTGGTCATAGGGGCACATTGGTGGTGGGACATTGAAGGTGGGAATGCGGTACTGATGGAGGGAGCAGGTGCTGGAACACTGAATGACTGAGATCCAATTATGAACATGTTTGTAATTGTATATCTCACCGTGGTATAATAATGAAATTAAAAAAAAGAGTTGGGAAAAGATCCCTGGAGTTCTTATGAATATTTGTAATCAACACTGAGCGGATGGTAGATGATTCTGGAATTGCCACTTTCTGTTCTAGATATTTAAGAACAAAGTACAGTACTGCTTCCTACCTTCAACCTTTTCTATTGCTAGTTCACTTAATGTGCTTTAGCATGTCTATGAATTATGAATCATCATCCCACTCAGGCATCCCCTCTGTTATAAAACAAAAATGATTAAACATACGTTTTGATATTTTTAAATTCATTTTGTATGATTAGAGATTTGTGGAATTTTTCAATAAACAAATGATTTCTCACATTAAAAATCACTAACTCCACCAACAGTTATATATCACCTCACATCAGTGAGAGGAGCACAAATCAAAGAGCGATATAGGCAGTCTTGTGTGATGTGGAGAAAAGAAATCCCCATTGACTATGAGAATGTTATTTCTCAGTCTGTATAGAAAACAGAATAAAGACTTCCTCAAATTTTAAAAAGTAACTTCAATATGACCCAGTTCTCATTGTATTTGTTTACATCAGAAATATGCTTGTAACAATTATGTGACCAAAATACTGCACATAAGTCACATTAATTCTACTCACCATTTTATATGTTCCATAAAGAAAGTTTCTTATTTTTTTATGTTTATGACTTATTCTTTAATCAATTTTTTGTCTTTGTGTAAGTTCAACTCTTAGCCTATCTGCATAGACTAGTATGAAGTCAAAGGAGTAGAACGCAGAACAAGGTACTTAATGAATTTATGAGCATTAATACAATTGAATATGGCTGAAGCCAGAGCAATAGTACAGGAGGTAGAGCATTTGCTTAGCATGTGGCTGATGTGGGTTAGATTCTCCATATCCCATTTAGTTCCCGAGCACCGTTAGGACTAATTCCTCAGTGAAAATCCAAGAGCAACCATTTAACATCATCGGGTATGACCCAAAAAGGCAATAAAATAATAATAATAATAATAATAATAATAATAATATGGCGTATCTCCATTCTGAAATATAACTTATTAGATTTAATTCCATTTTTGTCCACCTTATAAATGGGAACATTATTTAACCCTCAATTAAATCACACAGCTTTTGTGAGAACCGAATAAGTTTTAATCACTATTAAGTGCTTATAATATTTCTGGACATATAGTAATCACTTACAGAAATGTTTAGCTATTATTATTCTCGTATTAATACACCTTAATATAGTCATTAGTGTTATTACACTGCCTGTTGGATAAAAAACAGCCTCTCCACTACCTAATTTCTATTATTCCTCAGTAGTAAGAATTATAAGTTGAGTAAGTGAAGAACCTGGAACATCATTAAATATTCAATGAAATTGTAAGAAAGCAAATAATATATATTAACTTAAGCAAATTTTCACTTGTTAAGAGTTAGTCTAATGTCAAAGAAGTGGGACAAAATTTACCCCCTTCAAAAATTGAACTTACAAATTTCATCCCAGAATATGTTTATAAACAAATTTCATTGATAACAAATTTGCATTACCAGGTGATTGATGGTAGTTTAAGGCTGTAATTTATAATATTTGATTTAAATAGTAACTTATTGGGCAATAAAAAATTGATGAGTAGAGTATGTACATTATGTTCATATTATATTCAGTGGTTTTATAAGGAAATATAACTTTAAATTTATAACAACTAGAAAAGTAGTAAATAAACCAAAGAACCAAAATCTTTTGTTATACTAAATGCATATCTTTTATTTAAGATATAAATATATTCTTTATGTAAAGTATTTTTTTTTTTTGCTTTTTTGGGTCACACCCGGCGATGCTCAGGGGTTACTCCTGGCTCTTCTCTTAGGAACTACTCCTGGCAGTGCTCATGGGACCATATGGGATGCCAGGGATTAAACCCGGGTCGGCGCGTGCAAGGCAAATGCCCTACCTGCTTTGATATTGCTCCGGCCCCAAGTCTTCTTTAAAATCCATGATTTACAAAGTTGTTCATCATACAGTTGTTTCAAGCATAGTGTCCAACATCAGCAGAGTAAACTTTCCTCCATAAATACCTAGTTTCTCTCCCAACCGTTACTCTTTGGAAAATAACAAATTATAAAAAAAGTCTTTATTAAATCTTTATCTTAAAACAAATGCAGTGAAAATTCCATTGCTAACATGTTGAGACAATTGGTTACAAAATCTATGTTTTAATGTCGTGGGGGTTTTTCCTATATTTTCTTCAATGTACTTTATGGATTCAAGTCTGATATTGAGATCTTTAATCCATTTTGATCTGATTTTGTGCATGGTGTTAGACACAGGTCCAAATTCATTTTTTACATGTTGCTGCCCAGTTTCCCAACACCACTTGTTGAAGAGGCTTTCCTTACTCCATTTTAGACTCATTGCACCTTTATCAAAGATTAACGGGTGCTGAAACACTGTATGACCAAACCAAACATGAACTTTTAATTGTATATCTTTTTATTTGTATATCTCACGGTGGTTAATAAAATACTAAAAATCTATGTTTTATGTAGAACTGTTGAAATGCACTTGGTCCGGTGATTTTTGTTGCCATAACAACAAATATTTCTCTATAAGACTGATTAGTGGTTTCCACAATAGAAGGACCAAGGGAAGGTGTGTGTGGAAGCACACTTTGAGATACAGGGTTATACATGTTTATGTTCTGTGTTCCGTATTACGCTCCTGAAACCTATGCAGTGCTATTTTAATTTTTTAATGAGAAAAGGGGGAGAAAATAAAAAATGTTTCTTCCGTATTTAAGACAAATATTCTTTCTAGAATTCCCTTTCTGCTTTAGATCAAGCACTTTTCAGAAATAATCTCATTTGTCTCCTTTCCTAGAGTTGTATATGATAATTATATGTCTGCCCAGCTGTTTGTAATCTAATGATGCTCGTTGTCTTTGGAAATGAGCTGGCATCTTTACTTCTTTGTTGAAATAGAGAATTTTTTATTGTATAATCACTATACATTAAATAAAGTTTTCCCATTCTACACTGTGTGGGTGAGACAAACAAACACATTTTTTTCACGGCTGACTAACAGGACAAAAAATGCAATGGCAAGTTTAAGCTTTATTTTTCTTCTCTCATCAAAGAGAACATACTATATAATTAAAAAAAATAAATGTACGCTCAGATAAAGTCTATATGACTTTAATATTGTCATATATTAGTAGTAGTAGATCACTATCACTATCACTATCTTCCCGTTAATCATCTATTTGCTAGAGCAGGCACCAGTAATATCTCCATATGTCCCTTCTCATGCTAGTAGAACCCAAAGGCATCCACTTGCTCCAGGAACATAGAGAGCCTCAAATCATTATACTAGGTCACGGGAATGACCTAATATAAATGTTACTGGTATTTGGCATATCAAATATGACACGAGCAGCTTGCCAGGCTAGCTGTGTGGGTGGCATACAGTTGTAGTCACCTCTAAATAAAGCATTTATAGATGAATCCCGTGCGCCCTAGCGGCGCGCAGACCGGGCTGTGATAGTCTGGTCTGCTGGGTGGAGTTGTGACGAGTAGTAGATACCACAAACCAAAGTGTTCTTTATTACAAAATTCTTGTATTAAAATCTTACATAAGAAGAAAACAGTTTTTTAATAATTTATCAAAATATGCATCCATATCCAATAGAAATCTGAAGATTTTTTTCTTCTAAGAAAACCAATTTAAACAGTTTTACTACTAATATTTCTAAATATTATCACTTGATCACTTGAATCCGTAATTCATCGATTTGATTGAGGGGGTGATGGTAACATTTCCATTGGACACTAGCATGTGCCAATGTAGTCCAATGGTATCTGGTTGCTTCAGGAATATGAAGAGCCTCAAACCGTTCCTTCAGGGTCTTGACAAGGAAGTCTGACCATCTTGTAGGTGGGCAGCCATGTGGTCTTTTGACATCCCGTGGGATCCAGTCAGTAACGGGCTCTAGGCAAGTGATCGTCTCCAAAACACATTACATGTCCAGCCCATCTGATTTCCGATGCTTTGGCAAACAAGACAGTGCCCCTGATTCTGGAATAGCAACGGAGGTTGGAACTCCAGAGTCCTTCTCTCACTTGAGTGAGGCATGATATTTCAAGCATAGCTCTTTCGATTCCTCTCTGGGAGACCCGAGTAGCATTCTCATCCAGCTTTCATAGGGCCCAGGTCTCTGAGGCGTATGTTAATGCAGGGAGAAAGGTGGAGTCAAAGAGATGTGCCCGGAGCCGAGGTTCTTTGTTCTTTTAGCTATTTCTTCGATGCCTTTGAAGGCTTTTCATGCTGCTCTCTTCCTCCTGCGCAGCTCAGGTTTTAGGTTATTCATCATGTTGTCTTCTCGACCTAGGTATAAATAACTGCTGCATTCAGAGATGTCTTTTCCATTAAGAGTGAATGGGGCCTCTGGAACTAGTTCATTTTTCATGAATATAGTTTTGTTGAGATTCAGCTGTAGACCTATCTTTCCACATTCTCAGTCAAAGTCAGCCAGCATTTGTGCTCTTGGCTAATGTTTGGTGTTATTAGAACGATGCCATCAGCAAAGTAGAGGTGGTGTAGTTGCCGACCATCTATCTTTACTCCCATTCCTTCCCATTCTAATTGTCCCATGATGTTCTCGAGGGTGGCGCTGAAGAGTTTCGGTGAAATGGTATCATTCTATTATAGGTTGCAGTATCACCCTATAAATATTATATACCTATTAAATGCCATGATTTAATAGGGTGCTTAGAAATAAGAAAGATATTTCTATGGTTACTGCAATTTTTGCATGTGGTTGACCAGTACTAGTTTGATCCCTAGTACTGCATATTTCCTGGTATAACCCTTATGCACAAATATTGGAGAATTCCCAGAGCACCACTGTGTGTGACTTAAACGTTTCATTCATAATATATTTTCTAAAATTTACTTCTTGGGCTGTAGTCTCTTGTCTTCCCGTTGTTCATCACACAAGTGGGCACCAGTAACATCTCCATTTGTTTGGAATGAGATCCATTATTGTTACTGTTTTTGGCATATCAAATACACCACATGTAGCTTGTCAGGCTTTGCTGTGACTCTGGGTTTATCCAAGGGGGGCCACTCTTTTCTATGTCAGACAATCAACCATCCAAGGCCCACAGGGCAGAGCCCTGGGGGTGGTGACAAGCCTGTCTCCTGTCTGCCACCTTCTGACACAGCCGGCTCCACAGCCACGCCTGCAACATCTTGATGGGCAGTGTGAGCTTTAGCAAAAAAGGTGTTTTCATGCAATAAATATTGAGTGTTTTGATAATTTAATTTTATCAAATTTAATTAAATTCAATTTTTCCCAGCCAAAAATTAAAATTCTATTATTGCAGTGACCAGAAAGATATCACAGCTGGTAGGGAGTTTGCCTTGCAGAAGGGAGACCTCAGAGCATTGTTGGGTGTGACTCCACCACCATGCAAAATAATTATATCCTTTGCTTTTCACCTCCAAATTGCCCAAAGTTTCCACCCATGGATCACCTTCTGGTAGTTGTTGAAAAATCATGTATAAAATTGTCTCTGATAGGACGTTTTTCCCACTTGAGTCACACTCAGAGATGCTCAGGGATTACTTCTGGCTCTGGTATCAGCAATTACTCCTGCCGGTTCTTAGGGGACCAGAAGAGAGACTCAAATTCAAACCCATGTAAGCACAATGCAAGGCAAACTTCTACTCGATGTCCTATAGCTCCAGATAGCTAATGGGTCATATCTGAGAGAGTAGCTTTAGTATTTTTTCAGAGTTTTTTAAACATTACAATATCCTTTTATATCTATTTTTGTGAAACTGCTATGTTCCTTCTATGCTAGCAGGGCTTCCCCATATATAGTTTAAGTAGCCAAAATATTCACTTTCATTCAAATGCATGGCTATTATGGTTGCGTGTGTGTGTGTGTGTGTATGTGTGTGTGTATGTGTGTGTGTGTATCGATACCAAAATTTTTTTTCAGGGCTTACTCCTGACTGCTCAGGATCTTTCCTGGTATGTTCAGAGCACTGTATGTGGTGCCAGGAATTGACATTGGCACTGCCTAACGCAAGGCAAGTATCCTAACCACAGCACTATTTTTTCAGTACTATTGACATAGTTTTGAAATAGAAATTTATGAAGTGATTTTCTGGATACTGAAATTAAAAAATGATATTTTATTTAGGTTGGCTTTAAATCTTTTCACTAGAGAACTTAAATGTATATGAACTGTATTGCAATGATTCAAATAATAAATAAAATGGCTTTCTTCATTGGTAGAACATAAATTTTTTCTTCAAAATGTTATTCTTCATATTTATCTCCTCTATAAAAAATCATAATGTTACTTCTGGTGAACAATACAGGTAGCAGACTGCATAACTGTAACTGTAAAAAATACCAGTTCTTAAAAAAGTAATTAGACAAATTGAACATTTACCATATGTATACTTCAACTTCTTTTATAATGCAGTGATTCTATCAAATACATGCATTATTTTAGAAGGTATTATCTTATTTTTAGACTCTAATGATTGGCTAAAGGGAGTTTCTAAAGCAGATATATAAAACTAAATATCTGAATGTCTTTTCTGAGGTCTTAAGATACAGCGGTTAAAAGAAGAGGGCAAGAAACTCGAGTAACAGGGCCCAATTTGGGCAAGGTTTGGACCGCAACCATCTGCACTCAAGTCTTGCTGCTAGATCTGCACTCAGCAATACTCTTGGCTGGGTCAATGATCTTATGTGTTGCCAGGGATTGAAACTGGGTCAGTCGTTTGAAAAGTTTATGCTGTACATATTGAATTTATCTCTCCAGCATATGCATTAGCTGTATTTTTAATTTTATCGAGGAACACTTGTAGTTATTCATAATGGTTGAAACAATTTACAATATCAGCAACAGCTCATGTATGTTTCCTATTCATAACATACTGTCTAACACAGGTCCCAAAGCACAGGGTACGGAGGGTACAGAGGATAGGGGCACACAGGTTGTACAGGGTACACACGGGTGCTTGACGTGAGCATGGCTGACCTGAGTTCAATCTTTGGCCTAGATGGTGCCCTGACGAAGTGATCCCTGAGACAGAGAGAGCAGTAGATCCTGAGCAGAGCTGGGTTCAGCCCAATCAAAACCAAGAAAACAAACAAGAAAGCATATTCTCTAACACTTTGGGTACAGGAAAGAGTCATTCTAAAGGATTAAGGTGTCAATTGTTTCTCATTTTCTGATTATTAGTCATGGAAAGCATCACTTAATATACACATGACTACTTGCATATATTTTGAAAAAAAAGTTGTCTTTAACTTATTTTAATCAAATTATTATTTAAGATTAAGTCATGGGTTGAATGAATTCTCTATATGCTTTACTATTATTATTCCCTTGAACACATATATCACGATCACGATCACGATCTTCCCGTTGATCATCTATTTGCTAGAGTGGGCACCAGTAATATCTCTATATGTCCTGTCTCATGCCAGTAGAGCCAGGGGCATCGGCTTGCTACAGGAACATAAAGAGCCTCAAACCATTATATTAGGTCATGGGAATGACCTAATATAATTGTTACTGGAATTTGGCATATCATATACAACACGAGAAGCTTGCCAGGCTTGTCGAGCGGGAGTCAAACTCTTTTAAACACCTCAAATAAAGCATTTATTGATGAACGCATGCGGGCGCAAGCGGCCGCACGAGCCAGGCTGTGATGGGCTGGTCTGCTGGGTGGAGTTCTGACGAGAGGGAAGTCCAGAAGTGGAAAATGGCGGCGCCCGTGGGAGTGAGAGGAGCGGTGGTCTGGCTTGTTGTGAGGCTCTGCCGAGGTGGTGGACCAGGGCTAGAACCCGCCATGCCTCCCGACTGCCTCATGAACGGCTTTGCACAGGGAGAGCAAGGAACAGCTCTGCCCCATGTGTGAGAGTCTCTGGACCAGCATACCTGGGCCTGATTGAGGAAAAGCTGCGGCAGGGTGGGTGTCGGTGATATATATGCATCTTGTAAATATTTTCGTACTCTGTGGGTTACCCTTTAATCTCATTAGCTCTTTTGAAAAGAGTTGTAATTTTTCTACTCTACCAAATTTAGTGATATTTCTACTAAAAGTATACTATGAGAGCAGTACTTCGTTCAAATTTAATTTCTTAGCATTTCCTCTTACTTCAGTCTGTTTTTTTTTCTCAGTTTCAATAAGAAAGCAAAAGCAAAAACACAGTGCATCATATTGTTTGCAAAAGAACTATTCATAAATGAAAATGAAAATAGTTGGGAAATGAATCTTTGATATTTATAGTTATGTAAGGAGTCATATGACAGAAATAAATAACAGAAATCTGGAAGCAAGGATCTCACCAGAAAGTGACATAGGAAGTAAATTACTTCTAAAGTATTCGGCAATATGGAATGCAATTCAGTCTTCTCTCCTTGAAAATGCTAATATAGTTAATTTTTTGAAGCAAACAAATCACCTTAATTGAACAGTTTTTATTTTAAAACAAGTTGTAGAGTTTAAAGCTGAAACCCTCCAGAGAAAATAGCCCTATGATTTATATCAGCACTGCTCAAACCCAAAGCAATTTGTGAGGTTGCATATGAATAATGCAGGGTGAGAACAGCTCAGGAGGAGACCATTGAAAGAAAGTAAATGAACTCTTTTAAAAGGGAATATATAGGAAACTATTTAATTTGAATTATTCACCAACCTAGTGATATTACAGGAATAACCATAGATCAGTGAATATTTCAAATTTTAAGACTGGGTCATGCTGTTCCTTTTATTCATTATTTTTTTTCTAAGACCAGAAATGCTAAAATGAGTGAGAAGAGCTTCATACCCTTGAATAGCACAGATGTGCTGGGGTTCATCTGAGAAGAAAAAGTGCTCTGTTGAACTTTGTGACATACAGCTACTACTGTTGATTCAAGTCCTGCAGAGGCAGTTTCTGTGGGCTTAAGAAAAGGTCAAATGATCAGCAAAAATAAAATAATAATAATAACAATAATAATAATAATAAAATGACTGTTAGATATGTCTTAACTATGTGGATGCTGTGTTTTAAAGAAATTGTAAGAATCTTAGCAGTAGCTTGAATACTTTATATATAAAAATATAATGCATTTTGTTTTTTTTTAATTCTATGTAATCCTACTTGCTTCAGTGTGAAAGTTTAATGTATATTTCCGAGAGTAAAAGGAGAAAGTAAAAGGATGGAGTGCTCATTGATGTGTTAATAACCCTATAATTAAAATACAATTTGATATTTGTTCCATTAAAATCTAATAAAGAACATTATCAATTTTTGTATCAATAAATTCTTTTTATTGTTGCATATTATTTTTAACTTTAGCAGTTCCTTAGTTACATACCTATTATATGTGTTCACACATCTTTAAAATTATAGTTGAAAAGTCATCTTGTCTGTAGAAGTTTGAAATCAATAGCCATTTAAAGTTAATAGCATGAGAATTCTAAATTGTCTGGGAAAATAGCCAGCTGGCCAATATTAAAGTAAATGACTAAGTTCAATATTTGTATGGCCTGTATCTAGCTAAAACTCAAGTAGCCATGGAAAAAAATCATTTAATTCAAATAAGTACTAGACCATTTTTGTAATGAAGTATGGAAACAGTCTTAGACCAACCAATTTCTCTGAATATTTCTGGCAATCTATTATTGCTGAGAGGCTACAAAAATTATGCAGTTGGGAAAACCCAACTGTCATAAAATTCTAAAACAGGTAATTTTATGAAGTATCACAGAAAATAATATGGGTTAGTGTAATCTGAACTAATTGATAGAAGAAAATGAAAATCATTCAATTAGATAATACCTTAATATTCAGACCAATAGGAAAACATGATCAAATTCTAATAAATATCTTTTATCAATAAAAATAAAGAATGCTTTAGTCTTTGAATGTTGAAATCTGACCTGCTATGATTTAACTTGGCTACTTTTAGCATCAATTCTGATTTCAGGTATGTTTTATTATTAGTTAATGTTTCTTTTAGTATTTTCATGAAAAATTCTTCCTCGTGTTCATATTTAAAATCCATTTTTAGGCCATATTGTATGCTGAAAAATCTAAAAGCTTTATTTTTTTGACTTGAACTCTACAATTTGATCTGACTTGGAATTTCTATGAGAACTTGGTTAGGAATTTTATGGTAGACTAGTAGAACTTTTTGCATTTTAGTGAGACTTCATGTACGCTTTCTATTGATCTGAGAGAATTTTGAGTTCTTTTCAACCTAGTTACAAATCTTCTCAAGGGTTACAAAATTTATTTAGGCATCCAGATTATCTGAAAGTAATTTCTGTGCTCTAATAACTCTCATTAACATAAAGCTTCACATCCTTCTTCGTTCTGTTATAATTCTGGAATAGAAAACTTGTGAGATATGGAGAAAGCTGCTGGGCAGTAATACTATGATCACTTGATCACTTGACATCTCGTTATTCATCGATTTGCTTGAGCGGGCGCCAGTAACCTTGCCATTTGACCCTATCACGTGCCATTTTTACTCAATTTTGATCAATTTGATATTAACTATTAAAGAAGCTCTAGTAAGCAAATTGGTTTCACATTAACTGTAAACTGTCAAATTCCTATCAGTTCTGGGTAGGGTTAGGTGAAAGAAAAGTTTTTAATGACAAAAATCTGAGGACAAAATTATAAATATTTTCTACTTACCTGTAAAAGCAGAAAATTTTAATAAAGTTAATTTTTATATAGTTAGAATACATAGTAAAAGCATAAATTTTAGTATTGTATGTATAAATTAGGGAAGATATAAACATTTGAGGTATAATTTAAATTTATATATATTGTCTGCAATATTTAAGTGTACATTGAAAACAAAGAATCAAAAGATTAGAGGCAGATAATCTGGACTTAAATATCATATCATTGACAATCTGAAAATTATTACCTATATGAAAAATTTGCCAATGATGGTTACATTGTTAACCTAAAAGTTAATGGTGTTGAAACTATAATGGACAAAGGTTATAACGTCACCTGAAACATGGCTAAGTGATCAAAACATAACAGATGTTGGTATTATAACATATTATTTCTTGCATTAAAATATAATATTTTAGGTTAAATGTTCTGGAATATTGACTCCTTGATCATTTGAATCACGTTATTCATCAATTTGCTCGAGCGGGGGCCAGTAACATTTCCATTGGACCGTATCACGTGCCAATGAAGCCCAATGGCATCTGGTTGATTCAGGAATATGAAGAGCCTCAAACCGTTCCTTCAGGGTCTTGACAAGGAAGTCAGACCATCTTGTAGGTGGCGGCCACGTGATCTTTTGACATCCCGTGGGATCCAGTCAGTAATGGCTCTAATCCAGTGGTTGTCTCCAAATCGCATTAAATGTCCAGCCCATCTGATTTTCGATGCCTTGGCAAACGAGACAGCATCCCTGATTCTGGAATAGCGATGGAGGTCAGAACTCCGGATTCCTTCTCTCACTTGAGTGAGGCGTGATATTCCAAACACAGCTCTTTTGATTCCTCTCTGAGAGACCGAATAGCATTTTCATCCTGCTTTCCGTAGGGCCCAGGTCTCTGGGGCGTATGTTAATGCAGGGAGAAACGGTGGAGTCAAAGAGATGTGCCCAGAGCTGGAGGTTCTTTGTCCTTTTAGCTATTTCTTCGATGCCTTTGAAGGCATTCCATGCCGCTCTCTTTCTCCTGCGCAGCTCAGGTTTTAGGTCGTCATCATGTTTACTTCTCGACCTAGGTACACATAACTGCTGCATTCAGAGATGTTTGTTCCATTGATAGTGAATGGGGCCTCTGAAACTAGTTCATTCTTCATAAATATAGTTTTCTTTAGATTAGCTGTAGACCTATCTTTCCACATTCTCGGTCAAAGTCAGCCAGCATTTGTGCCGCTTGGCTAATGTTTGGTGTTATTAGAACGATGTCATCAGTGAAGCTGAGGTGGTGTAGTTGCCGACCATCTATCTTCACTCCCATTCCTTCCCATTCTTTGACTCCTTATACTCTGTTAAACTTTAATGCAAGGTACTATTGACAGGGAAACTGCCATCTTTTATTGATAACAATAATGTTTAAAAGAATTGCTTATGTGTGGCAATGACAACCCCTGCAAAGAGAAGCCTTCAGAGAAGGCCAGCTGGCTAGTGAAAAATGTTCTTGTCTACTGCATGTTCTTAGTTTGAAAGCAATATGTTAAATTTATATAAATCCAAAATTTCTGAATAAATGTTCATAGAAAGTTCTATGTTGAAATTTACTAATATTTAATAATATTAAATTTTGTAAAATATATTTCCTAATAGTTTATAAAATTAAAACCTTTAGAATTTAAAATAAAAAAAAACAGTATTTAAAATACTAATATTACTAATAATACTAATACAATTTACTAAAATAATTATAACAGATATTCACATTGGTCCTTTCTTTGAAAATATGACAAGGCTATATATTCTGTATTGACTTGGTGTTCACTTGTAGTAGTCAGGAGATTGTCCAACCAAGTCAGGAGTTCATCATGAGGACTTGGGATGGAGCTAAACTATCTCTAAAACACAAGGGTTTGTCTTGCTCATCCTTTCAGTATACAGAGCCATAAAGTGACCAAACCCATAAATGTTTTGGCGACTCTATGATACAAATATCGAGCTGTTTTCTTTTGACTAATCATGCTATCTTTATATTTTCAACACTCTGTACACATTCTAGTCTCCAAATATTGAGTCATTTTGGTTAGGAGACTTACCTTGAAAATAAAGCTTTATTTTAAGTCATATAATTTTGTTTGTTTGCTTTGTTTTTTTGACTACACTCAAGCAATGCCCAAGGCTTACTAAGAGCTTGTAGCAATAGTTTATATTCTGTGCCCTGACTTTACCAAAGACATGACAAAGAGGTATCAAAGGACTCAGGCAAAGTTGAAAATGGGCAGTATAGTACGGGGGGGGATGTTAACACAATGTTGATAGCAACATCTTTTGTTGAGTGAGAATAATTTGGCTTTCTAAGTTAAATATTAGAGTTTTAAGTGACCTATATTTAAACTAAAATTTCTCTGAGTAAATCATTTTAGAGGAGTTGGAGCAATAAATTCTGTACATGATTTTGTTTTAATGAAAGATATATTTTTAATTGCAGGGATTCCTAAAATTATTTCAAAAAAATCAAGTGAGGGTCCAGAGTGATAGTCCAGCTGGTAGGGTGTTTGCCTTGCATGCAGCCGACCCGAGTTTGATCGCTGGAATCCCATATGGTCCCCACGCGGTGCCAGGAGTAATTCCTGAGTGCAGAGCCAGGAGAAACCCCTGAGCATCGTTGGCTTTGTCCCAAAAAAGGAAAAAAAAAATTAAGTGAGCAAATGAAAATCTCTTGATAGATGTACTGACCCATTGACACATGGCCTGTCCTGAAAAAATATTCTGAAATGTGTCCTTCACCCTTCAAAATGAAAATCCAGCCATATGAATTGTAGTTCTATAATGAAAGCACTTATTCATATAAAAATGATTTTAAGAATTTTATTCAAATAATGGAACCTTATTATAAATTTGGACTGTTGTAAATCCGATTTTATTTTTACAATTTTATGAACTGTAAATCATCATACACAAACACATACACACAAAGTTTATGCACTTATACACCCACAGAAAATTCATTGCTATGGAAAGGCTGGAGAGATTGTACAATAGATAATGCACTTTTATTTCACACAAACAAACTGGGTTAATTTCCCAGAACCACATATGGTCACATAAGGCCTGCCAATAATCATGGAGCCCAAAGCCACTGGTAAACTCTGAGCACAGCTAGAATAGTGTCCATTCTCTCCCTAAATTCTCAACATAGACATTACTGAGGACACAAAATACAAATTATTCCTTAGAAGAATAGAGTTTTAAAGGCTAATCTTTACCATTTTCATCACATCCCTCAAAAAGGTAATACATTTATATAATTCAAGCTTACTCTTATGTCTATATTTTTCTAATTTTATTGTTGGTAGTGTTTTATTTTTTTGGGATCCTCAGGAAATACTCCCAGCACTGTGCTCAGGTATTATTTCTGGCAATGTCTTAAGGACAACGCAAATTTGGGTATCCAATCCATTTATCTCTTATGCAAGACATTACACCTATTATGTTGTGCTATAAATCCAGCCCTCTAAATTTTATTTTAAAATTAAATTAAAAACAAATTTAATGATTATTTATTTGTTTTTTAAAAGTTATTTAACCTATTTCATGAACAAATAGATTGTGGCATTTGGAAACTCTAAAATGAAATAAATGGAAAACAACACATCTACTTAACACTAGTTTGAACTACGTCCACTCGATTTTTCCAATTTAACAAAGTAAGATAAAGTGCTTATTTATGTTTTACCCTTTGGGAAGGAAAGTAAGCATTATCAATTAAACTATGACAAGCTATTTATGATAGAAATAATTCTAAAAATAGAGATCTTAGGTTAAACACATGAACTCAAAAATTCAAAGGAAATAGTTTATACTTGACAGAAAATACATACAATGCATCCATAGCTTTGTTTGAGTGGGGGAAAATAAAGAAATATAAATGATAATCAAAGAATGCAAATATAATGTCAAAATTCAGAATAAAATTGGCCTTATTCAATGGACCATCATTTTGCTATTACAAGATCACAGACTTCTGCTTTAACAAGATCACAATTGATGATTTTCACTGTACTTGCTTGTGGCCTGCCTCTCTGTTCTTAATTGATAGACTTGCTAATCTATCAAGAGATATTTTGTTACTAATAGTTTACAGTACTTTCATTATTTAGGCACAGTATCTGTGCAATTTTGTAAGCAGTCAAGCTATTTTAGCAGCAAAACTACCTTACTCTTATAGAATTTCACTTTGGCCATAAATGTCCACCTAATGCAGATGAACTGCTTTTTTCTTTCTAAGAAACTGTAAATAATGGCATAATTTATATTAATTTGACATTAAGAACATTTTATAATATTAATAGTAATATTAATATATACAAATACTTTTAATGCTTATTGCAAACCAAGGACAAAGATAAGTGACTTTTTATCATTGTTGAACTTTTTCCAACAGACTTATGTGGAGAATCACTGTATTTATGCCAAAATTAGGTGATATACTATTCAATAAATAACTTTACCATAAAATTAACTATACAAGATTCACACCAAATTCACAATGAAGTTTAATAACTAACTAACAGTAATATTTACTTCAAAGAAAGGCTGTAAGTGGGCTAAAACATGGGCAGGCTAAAAATATAAGTTAATTATTCTATTAAGGTTCAGGTTATAAAATAGTGGGACTAGAGCATATGACTGTTGCTTTGCATGCAATTTTCACCCTAATTTTAGGACTTCCGCAATGTACATACAGGAAGTCTTTTTGGGAATGGGAAACAACAGCCCAAATCAAAACAAAACATGATGAAGTGTGAGTGCTGACATATTAGCCTGGCTTGGCATGATCTCCCTAATATACTGGCCTTTTTCTGATTAGTCCAGTTTCCCACACTGGCTTAAGTCTTTTCTTTTATTTTGTCTCTACTCCTTTGCCTAGTACAAGACTGTTTAAAATCTCCTTACTGATTCTTCGTGAAAAAAAAAGCTTCCTTCAACTCCCAGGTTTCCAAACCCAATTCCTTAGGTGTAGAATTCTTTCTTCTCCACTCTTAGATCACTCTGAGATTACATCTATTTGATGCATTTATTAATTCTTGACACTTTTTAAGTCTCTAGCATCTATTTAAAATCTGAAAACAGAGAATATGGCTCATTTCAAAAGTAATGACATTTTATTTATTTTGTGTCAGGGAGCTGATGGGGTCCCCAGTGATATCAGGGAAATGAGTTCCCTTCTACCTCAAAAGCCAGCAGGGAACGGATGAAAACTCAGGAGGGATTTCCAAAAACTTTTACTAATTCAATAATAAGATAAGCTCTGTCACTACAATCCAAAATAATGGGATTTCCACACCTCTAGTTCTTGGTCAGAACTTAGACCATGTGCTCTGGGGCCCAAGTCTCCCCCAAAGTGGATCCCAGTACCTCAAGTCAGTCCCTTATATATACAAAAGTAATTTTTCTTCAGGGTGGGTAGTGCCAACAAAGATCAATGAATCAGCTTCTAGGTGTAGAAGTAGGGTGGTACTACCCTAGGGTGGTACCACACTTGTTTCAGGTTTAAGCAAATGATTATGCCAGGGACTAGTCTCTTTCTGGGACGTTATCTCTTATGTCAAAACACTGGAGAGAGAGGGTTAACTGGTATAAAGAAATGCATCTCAATGGATGTATATTCATGGGGGAGAAACACATCATAATTTTATGGGTTTCATGCAATCTAGATGGTACCCACAAGGTTTATCTATTTTATATTCTGCACCAATGTGATACTGTATGTCCTGTCCTCTGTTTACTGAAGGGGTCATGCTTTTCTGAAGAGGAAAAACTAGCATGATCCTTTCTTTAATCTTAAATGAGAGTCTCAAAGTAGCCAGGGAGGTAGTTTCCTGCTAAATTCTAACTGCACCATGATGGGACCAGTGGGTATTAAGAGGGATTGTGTCCAATATAGATAACATTGAAATCATAGTAGAGATTAAAGTAACATTTCAGAAGTTACTGATTCAGAGTCAAAATGACTCTTGTAACTGCCACACCCTCCAACAGTGATATCACAGAAGAGAGATGTCATTAGCATGAACTCTGGCTTAAGAACACATGAATAACTTAAACTGTAAGTGGATTAAACAGAAAAGCTCTCAAGCCAGCTAGGCATCTTTATCCAACAATTATGTAGTAAGAAATGTAGTCTACCAGAATGCTAATATTCTTCCTGTCTCTAGAACCATTTTTCTGTCTATCCACACACCACTAATATCGAGGGTCTGAAGCAGTAACACAATGGGTAGGATATGTGCCTTGCACAGGGCAGACCCGGATTCAATCCCTGGCATCCTATATGGCCCTCTTGGGAAGTACACCGCCAGGAGTAATTCCTGAGCATTGCTGTGTGTGACCCTCCTCACACCCAAAAAATGCAAAAAAAAAAAAAAAAAGGCTACTAATATTGAGAACATTTTCTTGTATGTAAATTTTTTCAATTTTTTTTCTCTTTTTTGCAAATATATTTTAATTGTATATCCTTTGCACACACCAGTTTGCTGTTAGTAATTTCATATTTGGGACCTGGAGTGACAGTACAGCAGGGAGGGTGTCTGCCTTGCAAGTGGCCAACACAGTTTGATTTCCGCCATATGGTCCCCTGAGCATTTCGAGAAGTAATTCCTGAATGCCAAGTCAGGAGTAACACCTGAGCACCACTGGGTGTGACCAAAGAGCAAAAAAAAATTCATACTTAATATGTTGGAATGTATTTACAATGACTACTAAAACGTCCTTGTTTGCTAATTAAAGCATTTAGTTTGTCTTGGTATCAGTTTCTCTGAACTCCTTATCTTGAAAATCAATTTTCTGCTTTATTTTTATGTTTACTAAATATACTAGGATTAAACATAGAATGAGTTACACATGATTTACTTCCAAATATTGACTGTGATTTTTTTCACTTTCAGTTAATGTAGTTACCTTGGGGCCTTTTGAGCCTTTAAATCTGTTTCACCCCGTTTGAATCATCTAGTTCAATTTGAAGCATAGACCTAGGGGAATGCACTCTACTGAAGAATATATTTTTTTAACTTCTAACTCAGTTTCTGTCTTCAGTCTCAGTTGAAAATCTAAGGCACTATGTGGTTGAGAACAAATCTAATGTATCGCATATGTGCAAGACTTTGTCACTATTTATCTGTTAGTATCATAAATTTTATTAGTCCTCACTGATATCAAGGTGCCTACATGTATCTCACACATACTAACACTTCAGTAGTCTTTTATGGAATCTGCATAGATCTAATGATTAATGTACTTTACTAAAAAGTAACACATCTTTTAAGGAATTCAACTCTTTCATGCTTTCAAGATATTTCATTTTTCTTTCTTAAGATGTTTTTCTGTTTTTCTCACTTCTCTCTTCACAAGATCTCTCTCGCCCACACCAGGAACCCCTCATTTCAGTTAAACTTTATTTAATATCTCATTATGGAACATTCATTGCAAGAATAAAGGCATGGGAACTGTGGGATAAACATTGACATTAATTATTCTAAGCTTTATAGTATTTTTGAAAAATGGTAAATATCAAAAAATAGAAAAAATAAAGCATTTGATGTTACTGCCTTTGAGGATATGTATTTTAATGTTGTACAAACTAACCTAGAAACCGATATCACAGAGCAAATAGTGTCCTAACAAATCATAAAAGTGTCAGGAACTTTGGAACCAGATAACTCTAAGATCATTTTCTGAACCTGGTAAATTATAAGGATACAGTCAGTGATGACTTGAATCAAAATAAATAAAAATATTATTGTAAATTAAATAAAACCCCTGCCCCTTGAGGTGTTGCAGGTGTGGCTATGGTGCTTGGATGCTTTGGCAGGTGGCAGAGAGGAGACAGGCTTCTCTGCACTCAGGGCTCTGCCCCGTGGGTCCTAGATGGTTGATAGCTTGACATAGGAAAAGACTGGACCCCTTCGGTGAACTCAGAGCCATGTCAGAGCCTGGCAAGCTACCCATGGTGTATTCAATATGATAAAAACAGTAACAATAATGGACTCATTCCCAATGAATGGAGACGTTTCTGGTGCCCACTTGAGCAAATTGATGAACAACAGGAAGACAAACGACAAGTGACAAGTGACAAAATTATATATAGTGTGATAAAAGGTCAACAGTATATTTTAACAACATTAGCAGTACTATTTTACATTTGCAATGCTGCATACATTAAACCATTTATCAGATGCCAATATTCCTCTATCACAGTTCTTAAGTGTGTTTTGCCCTTCACTTGATCACATGATCATTTGACATCCCATTATTCATCGATTTGCTTGAGTGGGCGCCAGTAACATTTCCATTTGACCCTATGACGTGCCAGTATAGCCCAATGGCATCTGGTTGCTTCAGGAATACGAAGAGCCTCAAACCGCTCATTCAGGGTCTTGATGAAGAAGTCTGACCATCTTGTAGGTGGGCAGCCATATGATCTTTTGACATCCCGTGGGATCCAGTCAGTAACAGCTCTAGTCCAGCAGTTGTCTCCAAATCACATAACATGTCCAGCCCATCTGATTTCTGATGCCTTGACAAATGAGACAGCATCCCTGACTCTGGACAGCGACGTTTGCCAATAGCACACTTAAATAACAGTTTTATTGTCTCTGTCCCAGGGTTTTCAACAATATTCTTGAGTTTGGTAACAGGAAAATAGAAATTTAATCAAATGAATGCAGTTTATTTAACAAGAATATTAGAAAGTTTGTTGTGAGGCTCTGCTGGGGTTGAGCCTCACAACAAGCCATACTACCAACCCCCACTCCATGGGGGCCACCATTTTCAACATCTCGACTTCCCTCTCATCAGAACTCCACCCAGCAGACAGCCTATCACAGCCCAGATTATCGAAACCCACCGTACAGCAATTTTTTTTCAATCCGCCCAGGTATGCTGATCCAGAGACTCACAGACATGGGGCAGAGCTGCTACTTGCTCTCCCTGTGCCCAACCACTCACAAGGTGCCCGGAAGGATGGCAGGTTCTAGTCCTGACCCGCCACCCCAGCAGAGCCTCACAACAAGCCAGACTACTCTCCCCAATCCGTAAGGGCTGCCATTTTCCACATCCGGACCTCCCTCTTGTCAGAACTCCACTCCAGCAGACGAACCTATCACAGCCTGGCTCACGCAGTCACTTGCGGCAGTGCGGTTCATCAATAATTGCTGTATTTAGAGGTTAATACAAGAGTATGCCATCTGCACGGCAAACCTGGCAAGCTGCCTGTGTCGCATTCAATATTCCAAATACCAGTAACACTAAATTAGGTCATTCCTATGACCTAATATAATGGATTGAGGCTCTTTAGATTCCTGGAGCAAGCAGATGCACTTGCGGCTCTACTGGCATGAGACAGGACATATGGAGATATTACTGGTGCCCGCTCGAGCAAATAGATGATGAACATGAAGATAGTTGAAGATAGCGATAGTGATCTTGCTGCCAATTTAATAGTATGAGAGGTATGAGTTATATTTAATAATAATTGGTTGATTGTAAGAGTCAAGAAAGTTTAAGTAGACCAAAAAAATGGCACAGATTTTTTTAATCACTTTCAATACTTCCACATTAATAATTCAGTACTGGGATGGTGAGATAGCAGAGTTAATGCATCTGGCATGCAGCTGACCCTGGTCCTACCCTAGCACCACAAATGTGCCCTAGTCCGCACCCCAAACATCTTCATAAATGATTCCTGAGCTAGGTCCAGGAAGAAAATCTGAGGACCTTCAGGTGTATCCTAAAAATACAAATAACAAAAACAAATTAGTGCAAACATCAAATCCTAGATAGTATATTTAAATTCTGCATTAAAACCACAGAAAATAATGGTGGACCACTGCACTCAGAGTACTATTCTAATATCTTAGAACCTTAGGAGCATGACTGTCAGTTAAAAAAAAACTTCTTCTAAAATTTAAATATAAAATTTCAAAGCATTCCTAAGAAAGACAAGTTTAGAAAAGACATAAACAGAAGATTCCATAATAATAGGACTTGAATTTAATGTCTATAAATCAATAAATCATGAATCTACTTTTGAAAGGTAACTATATCAGAGAGTATAATTGAAGCAGATACTAAAGCCTCATTGTCTGAATAGCAATTAACATGCTAGGAGCTAACTTCATTGCAAAAATGACCTCTTTTGTGGAAAAGGGAAATGTGAATTATATGACAGGCGAGGAGCCCAGAGAATTGAGGGGAGACCTACCTTGAGTCATTTTCAGGCAAGAGAATTGATAGTCAAGAAATCGCCAACAGATGTCTAGCCAAATATCAGAATTGCTGTGAACTACTGGCACCTATGCGCTTAATACACTTAATGAGCCTTATCCACAGGTAAACCTACCTGATGTAGATGATGAGATTCTTGACCTCCAGTTTCTGACTGAAACATACTAATGTAGTAAGACTTTGGGGATTTTATAGATTAAGATGAGCCTACTAATCACATAAAAATGTTCTAGGGGTATGGTCATAGGGCAAAATATTGATGATTTTATTTTCTAAAATGGTCATGGCAATAATTCTAAGTCCTTTAAAGAACATTTATAATGTCATTAAGAGACTGTCTCCCACATCCTTGGCTTTTTGAAAGATTTCTTAACTATTCAAGGAAGATGGTACAGTCAAATTGTATGTTTTCTGTCAAGTCTAAAAATGTTTCCTGCATATTGTCCAATATATTTTCCATATTTTGCCTGGTATATTTTTAACGTTCTCATACATTTACATTTGGGAACATATAAATTTAAATAATTATTTTTATGAAGATGTCCAAAATGGACAGTGAGGACACTACACAAATATAGTTCATGTACAAAGTACTAAGACTTGGAACATAATCATTAACTACCAATTGACCTGTAAGAGATCAAGATTTCATTCACTTCTACTTCTTACCATTCATAGCGTTTAGCTAAAATATTAGGTTTCATAGGCAAAGTGTCCCTATTACTCACCAGCCATAATTCACAAAAACTTATGAAGACAAGTGGTCATTTTACATCACTTAACTCTTTTAAACAATTTTGTTGAGATAATATTATTGAATAAACTGTAATTTTAAAGACTATTTGATTTGATGCACTTGCATCTCACAAATTTTATATTCCAAATGAAGTATTAGCTAACACTTACATCCTGTTCGTGAATTAACATTTTAGCTTGTAATGAGCACAATCAAGATATATATCCTAGGCTGATTTCAAATTACAGTATAGTATTTCCATCTATAGTTATTTCTCTTGCTAGTCTTATACCTAAATTTTTTTTTTAATATCTCTTTATTTCCCAAAACTTCAGATAATGAAAATCCCTACTACAAGAAAAAATCTGGATATCCATGAACAGGGGCTTATGGAGGAAACACCAAAGATCTGGAGACTTTTAGCATCCTTTTTCCATGTGATATCAAGGTTGAAGACTAGTATGAGCTTGCTGCACCACCTGGCATTTCCTAAGTCTTTGGTATTTTCTGCAGTGCCTGTTATAGCATCTGCAGACCAGCATGAGGAATAGCGATCAGCAGCCTGTAATGTTGAAAAAATTTTATGTACCTGGTAGATATTTGTATATATCATTTGGGAAAATTCCCTGCCATAATTCTGATGAATTTAATCTGATTGTCCATTTTCTACAATAGTTCTTAAAATATTCTGTGAAATATTTGAGACATAAGAATTTTATATTAAGATGGAATAAATCTGTACTTATTGTAAATAATAATGAAGTCATTTCATTTTTCTGTTTTCACAATTACGTTATCATTTCTTTGCTTTATTATAAAATTGTTTGTGATTATTTTACTTGTGCCAGAAAAAATTTAATCACTTTCCAAAAACTAAGTTAAGGTGAAGGCAGCCCATACTATTATTTTCAGAGGGATTATGCAATTTGTTTGAGATGCTCTATTTGGTAAGAAAGTCACAGAGCTAACTAATATTTGAATTCAGATACTGTATCCATGATGGTTGCCACGATCTTAAAAAAGAGCTTCCCAAAGAATATTTCAAAACCCTATAAAAAGGTTTTTATTCAAAATATTTACTTCAATCACTAGATCACTTGACATCCCGTTAGTCATCAATTTGCTGGAGCGGCATCAGTAACATTTCGATTTGACACTATCACGTGCAAGTGTAGCCCAATGGCATCTGCTTGCTTCAGGAATACGAAGAGGATTCAAACCGCTCATTCATGGTCTTGTCGAAGAACTCTGACCATCTTGTAGGTGGGCGGCCACGCCGATCTTTTGATGTCCTGTGGAATGCAGTCAGTAACGGCTCTGGCCTAGGTGAATGGTCATCTCCAAATCGCTTACATGTCCAATCCATCTGATTTTCGATGCCTTGGCAAATGAGACAGCATCCCTGACTCTGGATCATTGATGGAGGTCAGAGATCTGGATTCCTTCTCTTAATTGAGTGAGGTGTGATATTCCAAGCATAGCTCTTTTCATTCCTCTTTGGGAGACCTGAATAGTGTTCTCATCCTGCTTTCATAGGGCCCAGGTCTCTGAGGCATAAGTTCATGCACAGAGAACTGTAGAGTTGAAGCGATGTTACCACACTCAGAGGTTCTTTGTCCTTTTAGCTATTTCTTCCATGCTCTTAAAGGCGTACCATGGTGCTCTCTTCCTCCTGAGAAGCTCAGTTTTTAGGTTGACTAAAAATGAATCATGTTGACTTCTCCGCCTAGGTAAAAGTAATTGCTGCATTCAGAGATGTTTGTTCCATTGAGGGTGAATGGGGACTCTGGAACAAGTTCATTTAAAATGAACATTGTTTTGTTGAGATTCAGCTGTAGACCCATATTTTCACATTCTTGAAGTCAGCCAGGATTTGAGCTGCTTGGCTAATGTTTGGTGTTATTAGAACAATGTCACCAGTGAAGCAGAGGGTACAGTTGCCCACCTGACTTCACTCCCATTCCTTTCCATTCTAATTGTCTCATGACATTCTCAAGGGTGGCACTGAAGTGTTTTGGTGAAATGGAATCTCCTGCTGAACCCTCTCTTTTGACATCAATGATCACTTCCTTATAGAATGGTGAGATCCTGGTGGTGAATCCATAATAGAGCTCACAAAGGATCTTGATGTATTGAGTTTGAATACCCTGTTTGGCTAGCACTTCGATGACCACACTGGTCTCAACAGAATCAAAGGCTTTCTTTAAATCAATGAACATGAGACAGAGCGACATCTGAAACTCACTTCAAACCTCAATGAGCTTGGTTACTGTGTGGATATGGTTGATTGTGCAGAATCCATTTCGGAAGCCAGCTTGCTAGCATGGTTGTCCTTCATCTAGTGTTCTGCCAATCCTGTTCAGGATGACTCGTGTAAACAGCTTGTAGATGACAGACAACAGGCAGATGGGGCAATAGTTGTCAATGTCATGGATGTCTCCCTTCTTGAACAGTAGAACTGCCCTGCTGGTTTTCCATTGGGAGGGCACCTTGTATTAAGACAGGTAGCATGTGAAGAGTCGAGTATTGATAAGTACTGATGGCAGATTCTTCAGGTGTTTGGGTCTGACTTTGTCTGGGCCAGTTGCTTTCACTTTTTTACCAATAAAATTTGATGTTGGATTCAGAAGTGAGAACATTGGGAACAACACATCCATTCTGCAGAAATTGGTAATTGGGCATGTGGTCATGGCTATGAAAGAGATTGGAGTAGAAGTCTTGAATAATCTCCATTGGCTTTCCGGAAGATGTGATAGATCCATCAGGATGTCGGAGGGCATTCATCTTGGTCTTATAGTTTGCGAAGGACAGGCAGGTGTTGCGAATGCTTTTCCTGGCTTCTGCTGCTTGGGCCAATATTTCTCTCTTCTCTCTTTGACATCTCACTTTATCACTCTCTGCACTGGTTTGTGAGCTTGGACATTAGCATTTGGTTGCTTGAGGCTCACGTCTTGCCACATTGGCGAATAAGCTCCAGAGGTTTTTTTATTATTTCTTTTTTTTTTTTTTTTTTTGGTCACACCCAGCAATGCTCAGGGTTTCTCCTGACTCTGCACTCAGGAATTACTCCTGGCAGTGCTCGGGGGACCATATGGGATTCCTGGGATCCCTCTGGCCCCGAGTTCGAGAGTTTTTAAAAACAGGCGTCCTTTTGTGGCTTTCTCTCTCTCTCTCTCTCTGTCTCTCTCTCTCTTTTTCTTCACACAATCATGGAGGTGCTGAACCAGTCAGTTCTATTCTTCATTGATGTTGTCAATGATGGCATCTTCCCATGTTACAGCAATAGTGCCTAAGTGTTCCCAGTTGGTGGTCATTCTGAGAGTTGTTTTCTTAAACTTTACAGCCTTTTCTTCCCATTGTGAGAAGTAGAATTTTGCACAAAGGAGACTTTTGTTTGATCCTGTTTGGAGTTTGGGGATGACTGCACCCTCGGTCAGGCAAAACCGTTAATTGAATATGATATGGTCAATTTCATTGTGGAACTGTCCACCAGGAGATACCACATCCAACATTTCAATTCAGCCTTCTGAAACTGTGAGTTCCCATTAATGGTCTTAGTGGACATGATGAACTCAAATAGTCTCTCATCCTGTTCATTCCATTCTAGGCCATGATTCCTGATGTGAAGTTCTTTGGCCAATCTTCTTGTTCCTACTTTGGTATTAAAATCACTGGCTATGATCTTGTAGAAGGTGTGATCTTTTTATAGAGCTCCTCCAGTTCCATGTAGAATTTCTCAATTTCTTCTTCCTTGTATGTGGATTCCTAAAGCAACCTGATGCCATTCCTAAAGCAACCAGATGCCATTGGGCTACACAGGCACGTGATAGGGTCAAGTGGAAAATTACTGGTGCCCGCTTGAGCAAATCGACAAATAACGGGATGTCAAGTGATCAAGTCTATTTGGATGTTGGTGCGTAAACAACGAAAATAGTAATTGCAGGGAGTGGCCACATCTCTTCAAGTGTAATTGCCCTATTTGGTTGTTAGCCATTCTAATGAATCAATGATACTGACACCACTGATGCCTTTTTTGCCTCATCTTCTGAGGAACAGTTCTTCTCTGGTGTCAAAAACTGCCATGATGTGATTGACGCCTCCTCCTCTCAGTCAGACCAATGATGTCGTCACGTGATCTTTCGTGTTGCACCAACAGGTCCTCGATATATTCTTCCAGTGCCAGTGTACATGCATTCAAAGTACAGACAGCCATTTTAGTCTTTCGTTGTTTTGGCAGCCTAGTTCGACCCTGAGGTTTTATCAACTACTCCTTGTTTGTCCTCTTAGTGCAGTATTAACGGCTCTTTCAGGGTCAGAGAAATAACATTGTTATTACTGGTTTTGGCATATTGAATAGGCATTGGATAGCTTGCCAGGCTCTGCCATGAAGGTGGCATACTCTCAGTAGCTTGCCGGGCTCTCTGAGAGGGTGGGTAGAATATTCTTGGTAATTTGGAGATATTTAATATTTGATACTATCTGCATGCAATGGGGAGAGCTGGAAGCTGCTCTGCCTGGTGTAACTGCTTCTGTGGTTCTAGCATTCCTGGGCTTGAAATACTTTTCTCTGAAGGGTGGTCTCTGAAGTGTGGATCTCTGTAGGCTGGGTCTCTGACAAGCCAAGCTGGAGATTGGCTTAGTCTCTCGGGTGGTGTTCTGATGAACTGCTGCCAGCATGGTGTGGAGGTTCCTCTATTTACTTCAATATCTAATTTTATTTTATTTTATTTTATTACCTCTAAGTCATATCTAGAACAACTAATTTCCCGAACATCTACTACATTTGTACTTTATTTTCAATCTCTGGGCATAAGAAAATGATTCCTGCAATTAAGCAGATAGTGCTACAGAAACACAATCTTGTTTTTCTGTACCATATAGTTCTATTGTTAGGCAAGCATTGTCACTTGTCACTTGTAACTTGTCACTTGTCTTCCCTTTGTTCACTGATTTGCTCAAGGGGCACCAGTAATATCACCATTCATTGGAAAGGAGGTCCATTACTGTTACTCTTCTTGGCATATTGAATACACCATGGGTAGCTCGGCAGGCTCTGCCATGGCTTTGGTTCATTCCAGGGGGCCCAGTATTTTTTTATGTACCACAATTATTTCAATTCAGAAGATTTGCTAGACAAGATATTCTAATAATCCATTAAAGAAACAAGACAAACATGTATGTTTAGTCATACCAGCATAAGAAAACATTTGAACTACCAATTTTTCATGAAACACAAGACCTTCCTAGAATTAACTGCAATAGTTCATGTACCTTAATTATTTTCAAAACAGCCTAATTTCTCATTAGAATTTGACCTTAGACTTAAGAGATAAAGCTCTGCATTTCTCAAGCATTAGGGTAACAGAATTCAAGCATCAGGGTAATAGAATTGTGCAAGCACTAGGGTAACAGAATTCAAATATTCACATAATGTATTAGTGATAGAAACAGCCTAAATTTGATTAGGTTCATATTTCTGGAGTCCATTTCCCTTGTCCAATTCTAGTTGTCTATATAATCTTGAATAATGTCAGTAGTTTCTGAATTTCAACTCTCTCATCTGCAAAGTAAGAGATAATACCACATTATAGAAGGCATGGAGTCTATGCTACAGTTAATGAACCAGTACACAAAAATAACTTGATATAGTATTGAGCAGTTAGTATGTAATACTTTCCACCTCTTATTCTTCGTATAACACATTTTATCTGGGCACTTTGGCAATAGAGGCTTAGGCAAATAGATTTTATCACCTGACTTAATATCAGTGTTCGGTAAACATATTTTTTTTAAATTGCAAATTCCTGTCTATATTCCGTACCACTAGCTACTTCAACAAGCTCCTGGAAAATTAATAATTGGGCTTGTGTGAATGAATGAAAACACCATGCTTATTTAGTCGTTGTCAAATTATTTTACTGCTGGATGTGTAGTATTTCTTTCCATTGAAAATTTAAGGATTTTTTTTTCTTTTTTGTTTTTAGGTTGCACCTGAAAATGTAGTTTTTTCTCCTGACTCTGTCCTCAGGGATCACTACTTGAAAGCTTAGGGAGGGTCATAATGGCTCTCAGGGATCAAACCCAGGTTGTTGCATTGAAAGATAGCTTCTTTCCTGCTGTGGCTTCTGTACTAAAATGTTAAAATATGAAAGCAGAATTCTATTTCATCATATAAAAATGATACATTTTATGAATGAAAAATTAAGTATTTGATGTCTTAGGAAAAATACTTGAACAATTGTGTGATAAAAATTTTTAAAGGAACAAATGCTTCATTTATTTAGCTTCCTCCAATTAAAAAGCACTCAGATTTCCTTTTATTTGTAGTTAAACCTTCAGAGTTCAGCTGAATTGAAAAAATTGTTTTACTTGTTATAAATACTTATTATATATACAATATTTTTAATGCAGTATTTTAAGATGGCAAGTTAGATCCTTGCATCTGTTACAAATACATTGATAACAGGCAATATAGGTGACAATTATAGGCTTGGTTGATGGAAGGTTCTCTGATTCCATTTTTGTTTATTTGTATTTGGAGCACACTTAGTAGTGCTCAAAGTTCATCCTGAATTAGGATGAACCAGGATCTCCCAATGCCTAAGATTGAACTTGTGTCTGCCACATGCAAGGTAAGAGCCTTAACTCCTGTACTCTTTCTTCTAGTGAGATTAATCTCTGGCTAACCTCACTAGCCCCACACAGAAAGGGAGGCAGACCCCTTTCTTGTGGATAGGTCCAGATGTCTCCATATATGATCTCCCCCATATTAAAGTCCCACGGCAAAGCATCTACAGCATGCTGCATTTGCCACTACTTGACAGATCTACTAAGCAAAATTCAAACTGTTAATATATGTCCTGCCATTTCACTGTGGGTATTGGTTTATGGTTTTCAGACTACTTTGGTATAGCTTTTAGGATATTTTAAATCTAAAAGCTTTAGAATTTACATATTTACCTGGCAGGGGAGATACCATGATCACGAAGGTGGTTTTCCCAGGGCGAGGCTTATCCATTGCACTCCGGATGTGCTGACCCCTGCGATTCCCCCAAATGTGGGAAACTCAACTGCATAATTTGTGGTAGTGGGGAAAAAATAAAAAAAATAAAAGCTTTAGAATTTTTTTATCTTGTCTTCTATGAATAATTATACCATGTCATCTTTTCCAATTCAAAGTCATTTATCTTTCTTGTCTAACTGCTCTGCCACATGATTATACACTAAGTTGAATAACAATGAAATGGCCCTGATATTACAAAGAAGATTTTAGTTTTTCATAATTATGATCTTAGATGTAGGCTTACAACATATGACCCTTACTATTCTTAGGAAAAGTCCATATATTTGGTCATAAACTATTTATGAATATCTTTATAACTGGGCTTTCATTTCTATTCCATTACTTTGAGTTTCTATCTTTTTTCCAGCACAATATAGTATATACTATTTAGCTTTATAGTATAGCTTAGTCAGGAAATGTAATACTTATCAATCATATCATTTTTTCTTGAAATTGCTTTTGCTATTTCTGATGGGATTATTGCTTGGTTGTTTGGTTGGTTTTGGTTGGGGACCAAATTCAGCAGTAATCAGACTTATTTCTGGCTCTACACTCAGGTTTCACTACTTATGAATCTCAGGGGACAATAAGAAGCACCACAGATTGAACACAGGTCGGTCATATGTAAGACAAGTGCTTTTCCACTCTTCCTTTCTTCAGCCCTATTGTTGGGTCTGTTTGGGGGTCCCAATAGATATTGAGGTCCAGAAGCTGTCCTCTGTGGCCAATGAACAATGACGTATGACCACCAGTTCAATAACACTAAGGTTTAATTTTTTCATCACAGACTCCTCACTCCACCAATTACACACACACACACACACACACACACACACACACACACACTCCCCAGTCAAAATCTGTCAAAATCTATCAGAGATATATCGTTAAAATATGTCAGAGTTAAAATATGTCAGAGTATACAGTTTACAAAGCCTGGGCACAGGGATTTACAAATGGTAAAAGGCTCTTTTATCCTAAAATCCAAAAGGGGAGAAAAGCCTTACTCCGACCTGGGCAAAAACTATCAGGGGGTTTTACCCATTCTCCTAGGAGCAGTAGGGTAGAACTCTGGGCCCATTGTTTTTATCTTATCCTTGGCTGGTAAACAATCTTTGCAAACATATTTCTTGCCACAGTAAGTGATACAGGCATTATTTACACTGGAGATTAGGGTGACCTTTCCTGGGGAGATCATACCTTATAGCCCAGGTTACATTCCTCTAGCCAGATTAATCACTCCCAATTCCCTCAAGGTCAATCCCCTCAAGGTCAATCCATTATTTTTCTTTTGGTAAAAACAGTGCTAGTTCTGAGAACTTGCTCTTTATCTTTTGGACCAGAACACAGTTTGCTCTAAAAACATTTGCGCTCAAAACATTGAGGGAGGTCTTGCTCCCAAAATATTGAGTGGGACATTTAGCTGTCCCATGTCAAAGTCAGGGTGGCCTCTTTTCCTGGTTCCATCCAGTCTCACCCAGTCTCACCCACGTTTATTGAGGCATAAGGAAGTAAAATCAATCTAAAGGGAACTGAGGTTTTTAGTTAGGAAATATGGAGGAAGCCCTAGAGTAATTAATTCACAATTAATTCACCCATAAATGCACCACTTTCTCCTCCTGTATCTATTCAAAAAATACTAAAGAGCATTCCAGCACGGGAGTTTTATAATTCCATATACATTTTTAATAGCTGTTGTGCTAAATTAATGAAGAGTGCCACCAGAATTTTTGATTTAGAATTTAGGATTTGCAGAGATTTTATTTATTACTGGTTTTGGCATATTGAATATGCATCGGACAGATTGCCAGGCTCTGCCGTGCGGGTGATATACTTATATAAATATATATATATATCCATATATTTTATATATTATATATATGTATATATATAATATAATATATATATATCCTGGGAAAAGGTGTCTTCAAGTCAGAAAAAGAAATCTTCACCAGAGATTCCTAAGTTGCCTTCCAAAGCAGCTATTAGAAAGGGCAGTGTTCTTCGGTTATGTAAAAATGAGAGGTAGCATGATGATTTGTTGAGAAAGAAGTGGAACAATGAGGATGAAGAGAGTTCCAGGCTATCTCAGTCAGCCTCCTCTCAGAAGGATGGACTCTGAAGAACCTTTTCACCAGCTTTGTGCGTTTCTCTTGTGTTGCGGTAGTCGTGACTGCAGTGTCCGCCTCCACTGCCGCAGTAGCTTCCCTCCTAGCCCGCGGTTGCCGTGGTTTCAGTGTCCGCTCCACCTCCTGAGCCCCTTAAGCGTTGATCGGGAGGGGGTGGCTGTGAGATCGGGGTGGCTGTGAGATCCTCTGAATCCAGTGATATCTGGATTGTCACAGAAGATCTCAAGATAAAATTTAAACCCCTTTCTTTCTGCCTCTCTGCCTAGCGACCACTACGGCTCCTGGCTGCAATGATGGAAAAAAATATATCCACATGATTACCAAACTGATTGAAGTATCTAGAGAATTCAAGATGCCGCTCTGTCTCACATTCATTGTTTTAAAGAAAGCCTTTGATTCTGTGGAGACTGAAGCGGTGATCGAAGCCCTAGCCAAACAGGGCGTTCAAACCCAATACTTAAAGATCCTTCGTGAGCTGCATTACGGTTTCACCACCAGGATCTCACCATTCTACAAGGAAGTGATCATTGATGTCAAAAGAGGGGTTCGACAGGGTGATACCATTTCACCAAAACTCTACAGCGCCACCCTTGAGAACAAGATGCAACAATTAGAATGGGAAGGAATGGGAGTGAAGATAGATGGTCGGCAACTACACACCTACACTTCGCTGATGACATGGTTCTAATAACACCAAACATCAGCAAAGTGGCACAAATGCTGGCTGACTTTTACTGAGAATGTGGAAAGATAGGACTACAGCTGAATCTCAACAAAAAATGCTCATGAAAAATGAACTAGTTCCAGAGGCCCCATTCACTCTCAATGGAACAAACATCTCTGAAAGCAGCAGTTATGTGTACCTAGGTCGAGAAATCAACATGATGAGCGACCTAAAACCTGAGCTGCGCAGAAGGAAGAGAGGCGGCATGGAATGCCTTCAAAAACATCAAAGCAATATCCAAAAGAGCAAAGAACCTCCGGCTCCAGGCACATCTCTTTGACTCCACCATCCTCCCTGCATTAACATACGCCTCAGAGACCTGGGCCCTACGAAAGCAGGATGAGAATGCTATTCGGGTCTCCCAGAGAGGAATCGAAAGAGCTATGCTTGGAATATCACGCCTCACTCAAGTGAGAGAAGGAATCCGGAGTTCCGACCTCAACATCTCTATTCTAAAATCAAGGATGCTGTCTCATCTGCCAGAGCATCAAAAAATCAGATGTGCTGGTCATATAATGCGATCTGGAGACAACAGTTGCACTAGAGCCATTACCAATTGGATCCCACGAACATCAAAAAGTAGGTGGCCGCCCACCTACCAGATGGTCAGATTTCCTTATCAAGACCCTGAACGAACAGTTTGAGGCTCTCAATATTCCCCCAAAAAAAAAAGATGCCATTGGGCTACACTGGCAGATGATAGGTTCAAATGGAAACATTACTGTCACCCGCTCTAGCAAATCGATGAATAATCGGATATCAAGTGATCAAGTGACCAAGTGATTTCATTTAATTCTTAAACTATATTTTATTAAAACACCATTATTTACACAATTGTTCTTCAAGCAGTTGCTACAGGTTTCCTATGCCTGAAATCCAACACCAAAACCATTGTGACCTTCCTTCTACTACAGTCCCATTTTCCCTTCCACCTCCCAGAATGCCCTATTAACAGCCACATAGCAAATTTACTTCCTATTACTTGCACCAATAAAATGTAAAGGGATGGGAAATGAAATTATCAGAAACTAAATCAATAATAGTCAGTTTGTGGGCTGGAGTTATAGTTCCACAATATAGGGAGCTTGCCTTTCAGGTGTCTGACCCAGGTTGGATCCCCAGCATCTCATATGTTTTCCTGAGCACTGCCAGGAATAACTCCTGAGTGCAGAGTCAGGAGTAACCCCTGAGTATTGTTGGGTGTGACCAAAAAAGTATTAAAAAAAATACATTAAAGTTAGGTTGTGATCACATTTTAATGGGCTTTGCATTCAATCTATATAGTACTTTGGGTAAGATGGTCACTTTGACCGAAAAAAAGCAATCTATCTTTCTCCTTTGGTTTGACATTTTGATTACTCTTTGTCTTAGTGTTAATCACTTTAGTTCCACTTTATTAGCACTCTTTAGGCCTATGGAATAATGTCTGCGCTATGTTTTTGATGAAAAAGTTCTTATTTATTTCCTCAGCTAGCATGTACTCCCTCCAACTTTACCTTTTTGAACTCTATGATTCTGAAGTTTTCTTAAAGTATTGTCAATATCATATGTATTTTTTTCTTGGGATTACAAAATTCTACATTGTGTACTGCAATTGTCTTGCACACAACTAACCTCAGTTTGATATGTAGTATCCAATATGATCCCCTGATTACCACTGAGTATGGCCCCAAAAAAAAAAAATAAAATTATATATCCTACTCATGTTTTCTCATTCTCCTTCATATTGTCTTATTTTTACTGAAATACCATATCTTCAAGAACATTCATTTGCTTTTTAGCTTCGTTCACCCCACTGCTAAGACCTGTTACTGTATTCTTTAGCAATTTTTCTTCTATTTAAATTGCTTTTTTTCATTTTTTTCTGTCAGGATCATCTCAAGTATATTAATTTTCTATTCAAATGTGATTTAAAGATCATTAAGCATTGCTAGAATTGATATTTCTCTTGGGTAAGTTAGAAAAATCTAATAAAGTTTGGGATATTCTTGGACATCTGTGACTCTCTTAACAATACTAAATATCATTGTTTTTCCATTGTTACTGCTGTTTAATTTTCTGAAGTACAGTACAGTTGCCTGCTGATTCTTTTGAGGTCTTCTCATACAATTGAGTGTGAAATTACTTACTATCTGAGGCATCTGCTGGCTCTGAAGTACCAGCTCAGTTAATCTAGTCTGGGCATGTCACTTGGTGTCCAGGCACAGGTCTGAGGCTGGGCTGAAGAAATATATTTCAGGACTCTGGATCAGTTGGAAAACTGTGCAAGCCAGATCTGTAGATGTGCAAGACAAACTCTGTGCAAGACAGATCTGTAGATGTGCAAGACAAACTCTGTGCGAGACTACATCTGTAGTCTGTCATGTGGCTACAGATGGCAAAAAAAAAAACAAAAACGGGCTTCTGCCCAGGGTGGTTGACACTCATTTTTTTAATTAATATTTTATTGTACTACCATGAGATATACAATTACAACGTTGTTCATGTTTGGAGGTTTCAGTCACATAGTGTTCCAGCAGCCCACCTTCCACCTGTGTCTATTTCCCACCACCAATGTCCCCAATTCCCTTCCCCTCCCATAGCCTGCCTCCATGGCAGGTTCTTTATATCTTTCTCTCTCTCCTCTGTCTCTCTTCCTTCTCTTACATATTGTGGATTGCACTACATACACTTAGAGGCCATCATGTGCATGTTTTGCTGGTATTTAATGCTCAGTTCTAGGTTGGTATGAGCCCTTTCGACATTTATTCCCACGTGTTCCCTTCTCTGTCTTACATAAACTCTTACTCCCACATGTTTGTGGTAATTTCCACTTTTGGTAAGATCACCTGATCCACGTTGCACCTGACTGACATTGGATTTTGGTATCATAATAAGTATAGATAGATAGATAGATAGATAGATAGATAGATAGATAGATAGATAGATGAGAGATAGATAGATAGATAGACAGATAGATAAATAGATAGATATAGATGCTGTGCAAATAAATGCAGTCATTCCATTTTCTTTCTGACTAATTTCACTCAACATGATCCTTTCCATGTACATCCATTTATAGGCACATTTCATAACTTCATTTTTCCAAAGTGGCTCCATTGTGAAGATGTACCAAAATTTCTTTATCCAGTCATCAGTTTTCGGGCATACTGGTTGTTTCCAGGCTCTGGCTATTGTGAATAGTGCTGCAATGAAAATAAAAGTGGTGATTCCACTGTGTGTTTTTGGCTTCCCAGAGTATATTCCCAGGAGTGGTATGGCTGAGTTTTTGTTTTGCAAACCCACCATGATCCAATGACTCCACTCTCCACAATCTTGGCATCATAATTCTTATTTTATTTTTAAATCTAACTTCATTGTATATTTTACTTCTTGCTACATGTCTTGTAGTATAATAATATACATGTATAAATGAAATCAAGAAAGTAATAATTTGAATAACTATATTACTTTTTAACAATAATGCTTTAAACAGGACATTATTAAAGAGCATGTGAAGATGAAAATTACATAATTTATGATTCTACAATACAACTTTTGACATGACTTGTGTGGAATGTCATTTTCTCATCTTTCTATCATTCTACTCCAAAGATGAAATTCAATAAAGACTTTAAAGCCTCTAATGACATCTTGTCATTTTACTTATAAATCTCAACCGTATTTGTAATCACTTTCTTATTTTTTTCATGAACTTGTGATAATAGTACCAAGGGTGTCCCTCATTGATTTTTGTTTCCTAATGTATATATAGATGTTGAGTTTCAAAATGACACATTACGTAATTCTAACCAACTGAATATGACAGAAATCACAGAATACCACTACTTTAATTAAATTATGATACATAAGAAAAGATACATAACATTTACTAGTGAATATAACATAAACATGGGTGTTTAAGAATCATGTGAAAGAAACAAAAAATCATGGTCTTCAGTTATGCAACTATAAGGGAATAAATTTTGTTAACAAGCTAAACGTGCATAGAAGTGTATTTTTTGCTGAGTGGACTCTATAGATGACAATGCTGCCTACAACACATTGTTTAAAACCAATGAGATCTTTTGCACAGGATCTGTTCCCACCTTGTCCTATACCTTGCCTTGCCTTATCTTGGACTAGAAAAACTGAAAAACACTATTATCTGTTTTGTTTTAGCTACTAAATATGTGGTAATTTGTCTGAGAAGAAATAAAAACCTATAGACTATGCCAATTCCCTCTACTATAAATAATTTTTCCAAATACTCATATTTGACACTACTAGCTATCTATGGATTTTATATTGTTCCACTTTTAATGTGGAACAATTAAGTAGAATATAGGAATAAAATGTTTGCAAGTTTGTGAATGAAATTTTTTTTGTTTCTTTTGTTCTCTCTGCTTCAAACATGGACATGCACACTAGCTATTTCTTTTAAAGAAATAGTATTCTATATATTTTAACTGTTCAAATGAATAACGTATAAATAATAAAATGAATCTATTATTTATTACTTCCATTTTACTGATTGTGAAATTGAAGCCTGAGAAATGTATATGTATCATAAATAGACAATTTATGATACTAACTGGATAATGTAGCTTTAAATCCCTGATTTCTTTTGCTCCAAAATAGAATAATATAAATATGTATATCCATCAAAAGATTATTAGTAGTTTGTATATTAATGAAATAAAATAGATAATGTGCTCAAAGGAGCACTTAATATACAGTAGAATATTTTATAATCATATAACTATCATATTTGATTTATCAGAAGACTGAGTAAACAAATTTACAGTTATAATAATCATGTTATCCCAAATTCAGATAATTTTATACTTTCTTCTTACATTGTGCTTATATATAATTCATATACATGATGTATATATTAGTTTATTCACATATATTTGTTTATATTGATTCTATACTTTAAATTACAATGTCTTCCAATTTTTTGAAGAAAACATACGCATTTCCAAAACTATAAAATTTAATATGGAAATTTACTTAATATTGTATTATTATATAATATCATTTGTATATACATTCATAAAATCACAATCTTTCTGAGAAAAAGTTATATCAAAATTATATTCTATTATCTGCATAGCAAAATTAAGAATTCATGTTTCTTATTTTTTAAGTACGTTCACTCAACAGAAATTGAAGCTATTTTTTTCAGTTTCTTTTTGCTTCAAAATTCCTAACACTTCTTACAATTCATTCACAGTGCATGTCTTAAGGCAGGACACAATGGAGAGTTGAGAGTATGAGTTTTTTTAATTGTTGAAAACAGTGTATCTGATATTTAATACTTTCTTTACAATGAAATCAATCTTATGGGATGATTTAAAATAGGGGGAACTTTGTAATTAACATAACTCTTCTGTATTCACATTTTATGTCAATTATCCTGAATATCAGTTTCATGTAATATTTTACATAGATTTTCCATCCAACTCCATTGTTAACTCCATTTCTGAAAAATATAAACAAATTCTTGCCTTTTTTGCATTAGAAATCTTAGTATTTGGAAATATTACACATTACATATTTATATTATATATGTATTATATATGTATAATATATTATGTTATATATGTATGTATGTATTTAGTTACTACATACATTGTAGCTAAAATAAAACGGATAGTAGTGTTTTTCAGTTTTTCTAGGCCAAGATAAGGCAAGGCAAGGTATAGGACAAGAGGGAAACAGATCCCACTCTTCAGAGGAAGAATTTCTGGAATTATAACTGCAGATAACCATAGGAAACCACATAAGTTCCTTGACATGAAATATTTGTGATTCTTATTTTTCTGGCTACATGCTATGCTATCTTAGCAATTTATTGATGATTGAAAAAGCATAGTAAAGTAAGTAAAAATGAAAGTATCTGGGCTTACCTGGTTGTATTATCTATTGAAGATTTCAGTGGAGGTTGGTTATCTAGAACAGTTAAATACGAGATTAAAACTATCAAACATTTAAGAAAAGGATAGAAACATTTAATTGCAAGCCAAGTGGGTAGGACACTTGACTTGCAATTAGTCAACTTAGGTTTCTTCTACAGCACCACATGTTTCCCTGAACCCAGCCATGATCCTTGAGCACAGAGTAGGAGTATGCCTAGAAAACTGCCAGGTATAGCTCCAATACAAAATAAATAACAAAAATAATATTGTTGTAGACCAATTGAACATTTCTGATGACAGCCTTGACTGCTTTCAGTTGATTTACTCTTAATCTAATGCTTGTTGAAATTTTTAAGTGGATGTTGATTAGTGTAGAACAGACAAATTCAAATACTTATTTATATAGGTGTCGGGGCGCTCCGCCGGGTCCCCGACAGTGCCGGGAAGCGGGGTTCCCTTCTACCTCCGCCGGCGAGGAATGGATGAGCACTCAGGGATCCGATGAGGTTTTAAAAGACTTTACTTATCACAGGTTCAGGCATACAAATCAGCAAAAGGAAAAACCCGATGCTTAGGATTCCAGGCTAGAACCCCAGCCACGTGTAGGCCAAGATGGCGACCACCACGGCAAAAGCTTTGGGAAAGGAGAAGGACACTTCCAAGCAGGGCGACTGCTCACGCGAGCGACAGCCCCCAAAGAAGCGTGGGAGAGTGAAAACCGCTAGTTTATACCCATGCAACTCAGGCCTTCCTCCCATTGTTATGGAAAGCAGGGAGTGTTAAATGTCCTTAGATAATCCCTCCCTGCACCTCACCTAGGCCCTTTAGTGTGCTAATGCAGCGGCCCTTAAAGGAGTCCTGCAACATATAGGTATCAGATGGAACATATCAGCTTAAATTTATTCATGTAGCAATGATGCAGTCCTGGGGAAAATGTGGAAAAGCACAAGCCCTTTGAAGTCTTGTTATTGTAAAGTAATTACTTGCTTTTATAATTTATTTTATAATTTAATTTTATAATTATGACTCACAGGGTCTCTCAAATGTTGATAAGGAAGTCTGAGGACTCTTACAGAGTTCTCAACAACCATGGAGACAGTTCAATGTCCAAGGGCACCTTACTTATCAAGTGTTGAGGAGCCAAGAATACCTGGTCCACCCTAGAAGTGCTCAGGTGATGCTCATGTGATAAGGTCAGTCCTTGTGAACCATGTGCCCAAACGACTATAATACTTTATAGACTCTATCGTTGTATTTTATTAAGAATGTAATAAGCCCATCTAATGAGAAAGATATTAGGAAATTCTGTTTCAGTTCCAAGAGAAGTACCAGATTAGTAGCATAAAAAAAGTTTGTAGATAAAGCAATGGGTAAGAATTTATGTTCATATTTAAAATTAGAGGTAAAAATTCTTTACCTCTTTCTAAGATATTTTGTGCCATCATATTCTTCCTAAGCATTAAAAAATGGGGCAGGAGTGATATTACAGCAGGTAGGGCATTTATCTGAGCAGAGTTAAATCCCCAGCAACCCATATGGTCCCCCAAGCACTGTCAGGAGTAATTCCTGAGCGCAGAGCAAAAAAAAGTAACGCCTAAGCATCTCCAGGTGTAACCCCCAAAAATAAATAAAATTTTAATTCCAATATTTAATCACAGTCAAAATTAATTTAGCATCCTGTCTCTATATGCATGTTTAATGTTATAGAAGGAAAGATAAAAATGAGTGTGTGACCTATCCCAGATAAACTATTCTTACTGTCTGTTTCAAGAATCAAGAGTTCATATTTTATCAGCTCCATTTTCCAGTTGTCTAAGAATCTAGAAGCCACGTGGTGATTCTTAACTATCCAGCCTGTGACAGTAGAAACCTAACCTTGTATTTGAGAGACTTGTTATGAAACTCAGTCACTAACAACTAAATGGCAGTACCAGAGAACATTTATTGCTTCTCATTGTTTATTTCTGAAATGAAAAATGAAAGCAATGGTTATATCATAGATAGACTCTGAGAATTTAATGATTGCGAATATTCCAAGAGTATTGTACAGTGAGTACATATATTTACAAATTCAATTACTTTTACAGTTTCTATATAATCAATTTTATATTCATTATAGAGTATCTTATTTCATAAGCAAAACTGTATACTGATTTATCCACATGTAAATAATCTTACTGTTTTTAAGTGTGAAAATATATAAGCTGAGTAAACTTAAGTGCACATATCCTAAGTTTTGAGAATTGTTTTAAGATTTATGGCTTTTTGCTAAACATATATATATATATAAATACCAAAGTTTATATTATATCCACTAGAAAATCTTATGTATCTTTCATTTATATATGTTATGTATATATATATATATATATATATATATATATATATATAATACACACACATCAACAATATGCACCCTGGATATAAATAATGAAAGTAAAAAGTGCTCTCTTTGTTAGATGTGTTATTTGATGACATAAAAATGTGTCGGTGATGTCATGATATGTGCTTATAAATATATGTATGCTGAATGACATGAGTCTGAGGAGAAGTATATATAGAATGACTGCACTCTTTTTGAGATACATTAAAAAATGTATGAAGTAGTATCCAGGACCAGGAAACAAAGATGCAAAGGCCTAGTCATTGTGATTCGAAAATAAATCACTTGATCACTTGACATCCCGTTATTTGTTGATTTGCTAGAGTGGGGGCAAGAAATATTTCCATTTGACCCTATCACGTGCCAGTGTAATCCAATGGCATCTGGTTACCTCAGGAATACGCAGAGCCTCAAACAGTTCATTCAAGGTCTTGACAAAGAAGTCTGACCATCTTGTAGGTGGCGACCATGTGATCTTTGATGTCCCGTGGGATCCAGTCGGTAACAGCTCTAGTCCAGCGGTTGTCTCCAAACCGCATTACATGTACAGCCCATCTGATTTTCGATGCCTTGGCAAATGAGACAGAGTCACTGACTCTGGTACAGTGACGGAGGTTGGAACTCCCGGATTCCTTCTCTCACTTGAGCGAGGCGTGATATTCCAAGCATAGCTCTTTGGATTCCTCTTTAGGAGACCCAAATAGCATTCTCATCCTACTTTCGTAGGGCCCAGGTCTCTGAGGCTTATGTTAATGCAGGTAGAACAGTGGAGTTGAAGAGATGTGCCCTGAGCCAGAGGTTCTTTGTCCTTTTTAGCTATTTCTTCGATGCTTTTGAAGGCATTCCATGCTGCTCTCTTCCCTCCTGCGCAGCTCAGGTTTTAGGTCATTCATCATGTTGACTTCTTGACCTAGGTACACAGAACTGCTGCATGTGTGTAGCACGGGAAGCTGCTAGGCTGCAGCGATGGCAGAGGTAAGAGCTGGACAGTGAGAAGACCCCCTGACTCGGCTCTTTGGCGGTGTGGAGAGTGGCGGGAAGAGCCATGCAGGCACCAGTTGCATGGCCTAGCTTGCGGGTCGCGGACAATAGCGCCAGGTGAGAGACTGGGAGAGGCCTGCACAGTCCGGGACTACCACATGGGCAGCAGGGCACAGCTGCGGCGAGCGGCGACAGTGAGGTTGGGGAGCCCCTTAGCTTGCGGCCCCCATTCCTGTGGCGACACTCGCGGGGTCTCAGACCCCGCCCTCGGACACGATTACGGACACCCGGCTGTCACCTTTCTTTCAATCTTTTCTGCAGCCATGTTTGCTGAGCTGATTAAGAATCACCAGTGGGATGACCGGGGCACAGGCCATGTGTCCTCGGCTACATGGAGTGGCTGAAAGGTATGTCCTGCTTGTCACACTCAGTGATGCTCAGGGTTATTCCTGGCTCGGCACTCAGGAATTACTCCTGGCAGTGCTTAGCCCAGCAAGCTACTAAGAGTATACGGCCTGCATGGCAGAACCTGGCAAGCCATCCCAAGCATATTCAATATGCCGAAACAGGTAATAAAAAATGTTCATCTTCCTGACTCTGAAAGTGTCCTTAAGATGGCAGCAATAGGAACGACGTAACAAGGAGGGCCTGATAAAATTTCAGGGCCATGCTAAGCTGCCAAAACTAGGGACTAAAATGACAGTCTGTACTTTCAATGCATGTACACTGGCATCAGCAGCATATATTGAGGACCTGATGGTGCAAGCACAAAAGATCAAGTATGACATCATTGGTCTGACTGAGACGAGGAAGCGCCAATCGAAAATAAATAAAAAAAAATGAAAATAGACAAGTGGCTGGGGAAGCTGGACTCGGCTTGTCCTGGACCCAACTGACTATGGGGGCCCCAGGAGGAGAGATGGGTTTTGGGAGTGGGCCCATCACCTCTTGAGGGTCTAGGAAGCAGCAGGATGAGACTTGCCCACCACACTAGCCACCACCTTCGCTGTCCGGATGCTGGGAAACTGCAAACAACCAGAGTAACAGAGCAAAACCAGTTTGAGCCCAGGTAGGCGGCTCCCAGAAGCGGGAATCACTGGGAATTCATCAGATGGAGTCAGGGGTAGGCCATTAGCCCCTCCATTTTGTCAAGCCTGGTGGCCCCGCCCAGGAGCTGCCCTGGGGCCACCAGCCATAGCATGAAGAGCCTCACAAGTGGCTTGGGAAGCTGGAACTCGGCTCGCCCCAGGCCCAGCTGACTCTGGGGCCCCGGGAGGACAGATGGGTATCGGGAGTGGGCCCATCACCTCTGGGGTGTCCCGGAAGCAGCAGGATGAGACTCCGCCCACCACATTAGCCACCACCTTCGCTGTCCGGATGCTGGGAAACTGCCTCACAACGAGATTCACAGAGAAAAACCAGTTCAAGCCCAGTTAGGCGGCTCCCAGAAGCGGGAATCACTGGGAATTCATCAGATGGAGTCAGGGGTCGGCCATTCCCCCTCCATTTTGTCCAGCCTGGTGACCCTGCCCAGGAGCTGCCCTGGGGCCACCAGCCATAGCATGAAGAGCCTCACAAGAGGCTGGGGAAGCTGGAACTCGGCTCCCCCGGGCCCAGCTGACTATGGGGCCCCCGGGAGGGTAGATGGGTTTTGGGAGTGGGCTCATCACCTCTGGGGGGTTCCAGAAGCAGCCGGATGAGACTTGCCCACCACATTAGCCACCATCTTCGCTGTCCGGATGCTGGGAAACTGCCTCACGACCAGATTAACAGAGCAAAACCAGTTTGAGTCCAGGTCAGCGGTCGCAAGCGCCTGCATGGTCCATTAAAATAGTGGAAACAATAATGTCCTTTAATGCACTGCATTCCACGATGTGCAGGAAAGTTTGGCGGAGGGAGAGATAAAAGGAGAGAAATGACATATAGAACCCGCCAAGTAGTTGAGGTGTGGGAGGGAGGAAGGAGGTGGGGACATTGGTGATGGGAAATGGGTTTGGGTGGAGGGATGGGTGTTGGAACACTGTAGATCCAAAACTCTACATGAGCCTCTTTCAATTGTATGTCTAAAATGGTGTAATAAAATTTTGGGGGGAGGGAAATGAAAATAAATAAACAAATAAAATACATTGGCGGCCAGCCCATGTCTTCCTCGGTTAAATCTCCAGCATCCCATATAGTCCCCCAAGCACCGCCAGGAGTTATTCCTGAGTGTAAAGCCAGGAAGAAACCCTTGAGCATTCCTGGGCATGACCCAAAAAGCAAAAAAAAAAGAAAAAATGAAAATAAATATACAAATAAAATACATTGGCACCTTAATCATAAGCGATGTACACTGGAATAACATTATTAATCTTTGATATATTTGGGAGTCATGTCTAGCAAATGTTTATGAAGTTACTAATTCAAAGAACATAAATTAAGAAGTGGCATGATGCAGACCACAACTTAATATATGACTTCATGCAAATAATTATTTAAGAAGTTTTCGCTCATTCTATTAAGATTAGAATCTCCTCAGTTTACAGGTATATCTTAGAAAAGATTTCCAAATTCTACTAAATTCTTAGAGAATTTATGTGTCCTTTATCACAAATACTCTAGGTAACAACTTCAAAAGTCAAAGTTTGCATTCATTTTTTCCTGAAAAGGATGATTTTAATTTTCTAAGAAATAATGATATAATTCCATTCAAATATATTCCTAGACATTTAACTCACATTATGACTCCTTTAATGTGACCCAAAAGAGAATGTGAACGATAAACATAAGAGCCAGCTAAGCTGTATGCCTGGCTATACATTACGGTTGCAACTCTACTCCCTGTAGCCTTATGCAATAGTCCATAAATCCATACTTATTCACTCTCCATCAGAAACCACTTTAGAACACATCCCCCACTTGAACTAGGTTACTATTGTCTTTAAGAACTCAGTGAGTCCTATGTGCACACCACATTCAGGCAATTTTCTAGGTCCTTTTTCTTATTACCACCAAAAGTTTTGCAAGCTTTCCATCTGAGGTATCACTGGTCTTTCAATGTCTCACTGTTATTACTGACTCCTCTCTGCTTTCTAAATGGCATGTCTTGTTTCTGATTCTCATGTCACCTAGATCCCTAGGATCATGCATGATCTCATTCCACTAATTTCTGCAGAGCTTGTTCCCCATGTCCTTTATTTTGTGCTACATCTTAACTCATCTAATCCTGCCTTAACCACTGACTTGGGAAATGCCTGTGATCCAGTGTGGCTCCTGATCTTTTATTACTCATTTGCCCTGAACTTTCCTATCAAACCACCTGCTCCAAGATTGGAAACAAAACTCTGCCATATACCTGTTCTGATAAATTATATTTACAAATGTGACAGATAATTTGAAAATGAAAAGGTACAGTAAGCATTTATTAAAAAATAATTTTAGCACTCCAACTACATGAGGTCCAATATTGTATTGTAGGTGAATGAATAGATGCCCTGGAGAGGGCTTTGTGGTTCACTCAAAAATGGTGTGGAAATGTCATTTGGAGAGAATCTGAAATGAACATATATTTAATAATTAGGAAGAATACCATGCCCAAGAAGGCACACATAGTTACTCGAAGTCTTAAGTTTGGCTGTGACTTGTAGAGAAGGAGCAGAGCAAGGACCCATTGGCAAATAAGTTTAACACATATCATTGTAGGATAGTTATGGCATGTCATCGTCTTTGAAAGCATTGTCTTTGAAGAACTTGAATGCTACTGGATCCACATAGAAAGGCAGCTAGGATTGGAAATGGGGAATCACAACATGTCACATGATGTAAGTATATGCCTTGGGAGTTAGTTCCAAGATATAGACCAAAAAACTAGTACATTTCCAACAGAAGAAGTTTAGGTGGCAGTACACAAGCAACCAGTACAAACTTTACAAATAGATTAATCCATTTTTGATTCTCTCACCCTGCACTGCCTTTTTATTCTCATGACTCTATTTAAAAAATCAACCCATTTTAGAATGTTTTTGCATTACAAACAATACATACAAGCACATTTACAAATATATTGATGTCAGAAAGGATTCCATAAAAATTTATTTAGTATGTGAATAGATCACTGCTAACATTTCACTGTCTATAAATGTTTCAATGAAATAATGAAGTTGTTGCTGTTTCTTATTCTGCAATTAGACAGTCAATTTAAAACTTCAGAGCAATTAAGAACTCTGCTTGGACTGCTCTCTCTCATTCAAAAGGCAAAACTGTTCCCTTAAAGACCTAAACATGATTGGGAGATTGAACAGTATTAGAATATCAATAAGAAGCTTCCAGTATCCATCTCATTTCTCCAAAGAAATCAAAATGCCTTTTCGATAGCTTTTCATTTGCTGATCCTTATACATGAGAACCATTGTCCAAAATTGTCACGGAGTTTGTTCCTTCACTTCTTTCCACATGGGCATTTATTTTTAATGTCATCTCAACAAAACAATGTTCATGAAAAATGAACTAGTGCCAGGGGGCCCCATTCACTCTCAATGTAACAAACATCTCTGAATAGAGCAGTTATGTGTACACAGGATGAGAACTCAAAATTATGAACAACCTAAAGCCTGAGCTGTGCAGGAGGAAGAGAGCGGCATGTAATGCCTTCAAGAGCACCAATGAAATAGCAAAAAGGACAAAGAAACTCTGGTTCCGGGCACATCTCTTCGACTCTATGATTCTCCCTGCATTAACATATGCCTCAGAGACCTGGGCTCTACGAAAGCAGGGTTAGAACACTATTCGGGTCTCCCAAAGAGGTATCAAAAGAGCTATGCTTGGGATATCGCTCTTTACTCAAGTGAGAGAAGGAATCTGGATTTCTGACCTCCTTTGACGATCCAGAGTCAGTGACTCTGTCCATTTGCCAAGGCATCGAAAATCAGATGGGCTGGACATGTAATGCCATTTGGAGATGACCACTGGTCTAGAGCCATTACAGACTGGATCCCACGGGATGTCAAAAGATCACGTGGCTGGCCCCCACCTACAAGATGGTCAGACTTCTTCAACAAGACCCTCAACAAACGATTTGAGGTTTTTTCTATTTCTGAAGCATGCAGATGTCATTGGGCTACACTGGCACGTGACAGGGTCGAATGGTAACGTTACTGGAGCCTGCTCAAGCAAATCGATGAATAATGGGATGTCTAGTGACTAAGTGATCAAGTCATAACAGAGAAGCTCTTGCTGATTATTTTATCCATGATGGTAGTCCCATCCATTCTCTATGTCCTCAAGTCAGTAAATGTATCAAAAATTTTATGTTACTGCACGTTAATATACCTAAACAAAATGGGGGGGTTGGAGGAGGTGCCAGAGGGTATGTGGCCCTGTATGTATCTTCTGTATAATAATGTCAGTATCAGGGCAGCTGGAATAAAACCTTAGTAAGGCAGAAGTCACACCGATTATAAGTAAATACACAGATGCAATACACAATAATAGAGTAAAATCACCTTTGAGAGTCAAATCTAATATTTTATAGTAGCAACTACATAAGGTAGGTAAGCTTCAGCATCCATAGTAGAAAATGAGGATATCTAGCTCAAAAACTTCCTAGTAAAAATATTTCTTCTAGTAAAAGTATTTAATAACTATGTTAAATTCATGAATGATCTTGTAGACCAATAGAATATTTTCTAAGTAAAAGAGATTCCCAGTGAGCAGGAAGTATTATATTTAGTTAATTAATTTAGTAAAACTGTCATTGAATTTTAATTGTTAATTAAAGTCACTAAGATGTGCTCAATTAATGAAAGGCAGAGTCAATTTTTAAAGGAAACTATCAGCTACAGGAAATTGTAAACCCCACAATCATATCTATACCTTTTAACTCTAGTTATGTTCCTTCATTTTTAGAGCAATTTCAACAATGTTTTTGAAAGTGTACTTGTCTTCTCTTAACTCTAATCCTTTAAATTAGAAAATTATTGGTGTTAATATCAGGGTTACAAACAATAGATTATATTTTAAAATAAAATCATCTTAACGTTTCCAGATTCTTATCATTGCTTTTAGTATTTTGAACATAATAGTAGTTTACTAAAAATAAGATATCCCTAAATTCTATCAATACTAAGTTTTATAGATTAGTTGAAGCATAAAGCTCATATTTGTATATATTTCTTCATTTTACACAGCATACAGAAGTAGCACTGTTTAAGTCAAAACATAATTTAGAATTTCTATCTTTAAAACATTCTTTAATTTCTTGTAAACATCATGAAATATTAATTTGAGCTTGAACCTTTGTGTCTTTCACTATACCACAGAACCAACTCTTTTCACCAACCTTTTCTGCTGGACAATAAATGTGTTAAGACATTGTAAGAAAAAATGGCATCCTTTCTTCTAGATGAATAGTCTGTGTTATTTTTACTATGATAGATGATTATCAAACTTTAGCCATATAAATATAGTTCTGTGTGTTGCAGAGAGTTACCCATGATAGTGATATAGTATGGAAAAAACATAATATAGGTAGGTTTTTTACCTATATTATATAATATAACTACCTATATTAACGTAATGTAGGTAGTTTTAATCAGTTCTTAGAATCTGAACATATATCACTGTATCACCGTCTTCCCGTTCGTTATCGATTGATTGAGCGGGCACCAGTAACATCTCCATATGTCCTTTCTCATGCTAGTAGAGCCCAAAGGGACCTGCTTGCTCCAGGAATATAAAGAGCCTCAAACCATTCCATCAGGTCATGGGAATGAGGTCTAAAATTGTTACTGGTATTTGGCATATCAAATATGACACAGGTAGCTTGCCAGGCTCTACCGTGCGGGTAGCATAATCTTGTAGTCATCTCTAAATCCAGCATTTATTGATGAACCATGAAGCCTGGGTGCCTGTTGAGCGGCTGGGCATAGGGAGAGCCAGTAGCAGCTCTGCCCCAAGTCTGTGAGTCTCTCAAATCAGTTATGGTTCCTTTGGTCTCTTGTAGGCACGCACGGCCCGTACAGTGAAACTGCAAATGGCTCAAATACAAATATCATCTCTAATGGGCCTTAGACAGGTACAGTCAACATTCCACTCCACTACCGGCCCCAAAGCTATCTTGCACAATATTTTTTGTTATAGCTGATTTTTTTTAAGTAAAATTGTTTAATTTGGGGAATATGAGAAGAGAGAGAGTAACATGTTTAAGCAAGAATGCAGGCTTTTTGGGAGTGGGGAAGGTGCGTATCAGGGGTAAACTATAAAACAGAAGAAAAGAATCATACATCTCAAACTGATATGTAGGAGACCTCAGAATGGGGGTGTGCCTGAAAGCTACTTTATTTAACTGGCAAATAACATTTAACATCAGATCTGCTCTTTTGGTTTTTTTTAATCTGCTTTTTGGATCAGAGCTGGCGATGCTCAGGGGTTACTCCTGTCTTTGCACTCAGGAATTACTCCTGGCAGTGCTTGGGGGACCACATGGGATACAGGGGATCAAAACGGGGTTGGCCTCATGCAAGGCAAATGCTCTGACTTTCATTTATATTTACAATGAACTTGATGGTCCTCAGGTTTGTGGATATCCTCAGAATGTGGCTATTTGAAAGTGGAAACAAGTCCCGTCCCTCCAACAGGCGTGCGTGTGATCCTTGCATCTCTGTGGAACAAACCAGCCCCAAGGAAGGCTGGAACTTTCACCAATGAGAACCGAGGCACACAGCCTTGGATTCACCCTGGACCACTTCTGCCCTGTGCTTCTGGGAAAGACTCCCATTCCTCCTAAGTTATGTGTGTGTGTGATCCTTGCTTCTGTGAGAAACTAACCAGCCCCAGGGAAAAGGCCAGAACCAGCCACCCAGATCCCAAAACTCAAAACTGCGTGGGCGTGCTAGCACGTACACACAATCTACTTACTATATATCTTGCATGAGGTAAGAGTGAGCATTTGTCCTTACACTCCTTGCCACTCACCTAAACTCTGCAAAATCCCAGACACCTACTAACTATACGATCTAGCCACCCAAGAACTCATATTTGAAACCTACAATAGTCAAAATGGTAAAGCAACACAAAATTCCATCAAGCTCAGTAAGTGAAGTCACTAGCCCAGATAAGCCAAGTAATAACGATGAGTTGTATAACCTCTCTGATAAGGAATTTCGGAAAGAATTCTTAAGGATGCATAAGGAACTCAAAGAAGCAATGGAATCCAAAATCAATAAAATACAAGAGGACATTTTACTGTATTACTGTATTACTGTCTTCCTGTTCATCATCGATTTGCTCAAGGGGGCACCAGTAACATCTCCATATGTCCTGTCTCATGCTAGTAGAGCCCAAGTGTATCTGCTTGCTCTAGGACCATAAAGAGTCTCAAACCATTCCATCATGTCATGGGAATGAGGTCTATAATTCCTACTGGTATTTGGCATATCAAATACAATACGGGTAGTTTGCCAGGCTCTGCCGTGCGAGTGGCATACACTTTTGTCACCTCTGATCTCCAGCATTTATTGATGAATGAGCCAAGCTGTGTTAGGCTCGTCTGCTGGGTGGAGTTCTGATGAGAGAGAAGTTGGGATGTGGAAAATGGCAGCCCTCATGGAATGGGGGGGTCGTCTGACTTCTTTCAAGGCTCTGCTGGGGTGGTGGGCCAGGGCTAGAACCCGCCATCACTTACGGGCACCTCGTGATCATCTGGGCACAGGGAGAGTGTGGTAGCAGCTCTCCCCCATGTCTGTGAGTCTCTGGAACAGAATATCTGGGCCGGACTTGAAAAAAGACTGCCACAGGTGGGTGTCAATGAGCCGGGTTGTGATAGGCTCTTCTGCTGGGTGGAGTTCTGATGAGAGGGAAGTCCGGATGTATAAAATGGCGCCCTTAATGGAGTGGGGGTTTGTCTGGCTTCTTGCATTAGAATCTACACATTAGAATCTTCTGCTAACAGCAGTGTCCATGGTTCTTGTAGGCAGGTATGGTACTGAGATTCTGGAAGACATGCTTGAGCATCTCCTGGATTTTCCTTTTGATGCTGTCCAGGCATCTGGGTCACTAGAGACACTTTCCTGTAGCAACTGGAGAGCTGCAAGGGTGGCTGCTCTGGGCAGCCACACCTGTGCTCCAGAAGCCGGTGCCAAGCTCCTCAGACAAGAGGACATGAGAAAGGAAATGAGGAAAATGCAGACCAAAATACAAACGGAAATGACAGACATTAAAAATGTGGTAAATAATATGAGAAACAAATTATAAGGCCTCCATAGCAGAATAGCAAGTGCTGAAGAAAGAATAAGTGATCTCCAAGATGAGTTCCAAAGATTCTCTACACAACAGCAGAAGATGGAAAAAAGACTCACAATTAACAAACAGACAACAAGAGATAATCGGGTAGACCAAAGATAAATAACATATGGGTCATAGGGGTCCCAGAAGGGCAAGAATAAAACCCTGATGAAGAAGAAACTATCAAAGCTATCATTGCTGAGAAGTTCCTAGAATTAAATAATGGTTGCCTCCAGATTCAGGAGGCCCAAAGGGTACCAGCTAAAAAACTCCAATAAGAATACTCCAAGACACATCTTAATTAGAATGACAAAATCTATAGATAGAGATAGAATACTGAAGCATCAAGAGCAAAGAAGGAAATCACATACAAAGGAACATTCCTAAGATTTACAGCAGACTTCTATGATGAAATACTCCGAGCATGAAAACAATGGTGGGATATTGAGAAAATCCTCAATGAACTGCAGGCCTCTCCAAGAATTCTTCACCCAGCCAGACTCACATTCAGATATGAAGGATAAATGAACAACTTCATGGAAAAGCAACAACTCAGTAACTTCATGCGCTCAAAACCAATTTTAAAAAAAGGACTGAAGGGTTAAACGTAAAATAAGACAAAACCCAAAAAGCACAACAAGTGTAAACAGAAAAATGGCACAAAATCCTATGACAATAATCTCTCTCAATGTCAAGGGTCTAAATGCACCAATTAAGAGACACAGAATGGCAAAATGGATTAAATAAAAAATGCAAAGAAACACAGCCGAATAATCAGAGCAAACACAGATTCAAAGTCAAAGGTTGGAAGACAATTCTCCATGGAAACAACTCCTACAAAAAGGCTGGTGTGGCCATACTTGTATCGGATAATATAGACTTCAGGCTGAAAAAAGGTTAGAAGGGACAATGAAGGCCATTTCTTATAAATTAAGGGGTATGTATTCATGTTAGAATTTTGTTGTTATTGTTGTTGAATCACTGTGTCATAGACCATTACAAGCTGTTCATGATTGGGTTTTAGTCATTCAGTGTTGCAACACACATCCCACCACCAGTGAACATTTTGCAATACCTGTGTGACCCTTTTCCCTCCCACCCCCAATCCCACAACCTGCCTCTATAGCAGGCACTTCTGTCTGTCTGTCTGTCTGTCTCACTCTCTTTATTCTCCTTTTTGTTTATTGTGGCTTGCAATACAGACACTGAAGGGTTATCATATGTATCCCTTTACTTACCTTCAATACGCAGTTTAGTCTAGCATTACTATTTCTATCTATTACTGTCTATTACCTCAGGTACACAGGGCAGAGCTGCTACAGGCTCTCCCTGTGCTCAGCTGATCATGAGGCACCTGGGAGGGAAGGTGGGCTCTAGCCCTGGCCCACCATCCCAATAGAGCCTCTCAAGAAGCCAGAGGAACCTCCCACACCATGAGGGCAGTCATTTTCAACATCTGGACTCCACAGCTTGTCAGAACTTCACCCAAGAGAAAAGTTGATCTCTCCCAGCTTTTGCATGGTTCATTAGTAAATGCATGAGATGAGAGCCTACGACTGAGTATACGACCCTCACTCCAGAGCCTGGCAAGCTACCTGTGTCGTATTTGACATGCCAAAAACCAGTAACAATTATAGATCTCATTCTCATGACCTGAAGGAATGGTTTGAGGCTCTTCATGTTCCTGAAGCATGCAGATGCCCTTGGGCTACACTAGCATGGACATATGGAGATGTTACTGTTACCCGCTTGAGCAAATCAATGAGCAACAGGGAAGACAAGTGATACAAGTGATGTATACCAGGACGAAATTACACTACTAAATATATATGCACCCAATGAGGGGCCAGCAAAATACTTAATACAACTTCTAATAGACACCAAAGAAGAAAAACAGTAGCATAATAATAGTTGGAGACTTCAACATTGCTCTATCAACTATGGATAGATCAACAATGAAATTCAGCAGGAAATATTGACCCTGAAGGAAGAAATGGAGGAAAGAGAGCTAGTGGATATACACAGGGCTTTTCATGCCACAAAAAGCTGAATGCACATTTTTCTCCAGTGTGCATGGAATGTTTTCCAAGATACAACTGATGCTGAGAAACAAAACATACCTCAATAAAATAAAAAGGTAGAAATTGTGTCAACTAACTTTTCAAAACATGACACACTGAAAATGGAAGTTAACTGTACACAAAAATAGGGAATCAAACCAAACAAATGGAAACTGAACAGCTCACTGCTGAACAACCAATGAGTTATAGAAAAAAAATCAAACAGGAAATCCAAAGAATCCTGGAAACAAATGAAAATGAAGACACCAACTATAAGACTGGTGGGACACAGCAAAAAGCCATGTTAAGAGGAAAGTTTATATCTCTGTAAGTATTAATCAGGAAAGATAAAGGGCCCACTAAATAACCTAACTACACAGCTTAAAACATAAGAAAAAGACCGACCAACCAACGGAGCCCAACCCAGGCAGAAAGAAGGAATTAAGCTTAGAGAGGAAATCAATGAGTTCAAAAACCCAAAAAAAAATTTTTAGAAGATTAATGAAACCAAGAGCTGGTTCACTGAAAAAATAAACAAGATTGACAAACCACTGGCAAGACTTATAAAGACAGGGAAAGAGAGAACCTAAATAAACAGAATCAGAAATAAAAATGGTGACATCACAACAGAAACCACAAAAATCCAAAAGATCATCAGAAATTACTTTGAGAGTCTGTATGCCTTGAAACATGAGAATCTAGAAGAAATGGATCAATTTCTGAAGGTTTATAACCTCCCACGGCTGAAAGAAGAAGACCTGCAACACCTAAAAAGCCTATCACCATTGAGTAAACTGAAACAGTAATTAAAAGTCTGTCCAAACACAAAAGCCAGGTCCAGATGGATTCATTAGTGAATCCTACCAGACTTTTAAGGAGGATCTACTCCCAGTCCTTTTCAAGCTCATCCAGGAAATAGAAGAAACAGAAACACTCCCAAACAGCTTCTACCAGGCACATATCACCCTGATACCCAAAACAGGGAGAGACAACACAAGGAAAGAAAACTACAGAGCAATCTCCCTGATGAACATGGATGCTAAGATCTTCAACAAAACACTAGAAAACAGAATCCAAAGACTCATCAGAAGATTATACATCATGACCAAGTAGGTTTCATCCTGGGAATGCAAGGATGGTTCAACATTCACAAGTCAATCAACAAAATACATCATATCAATAAGAGAAAAAAAATAAAAACCATATGATCATATCAATAGACACAGAGAAAGCATTTGACAAGACCCAACACAAATAAAATGGGTATTGAAGGAACCTTCCCCTCACTACAGTCAAAGCTATCTTGATTATATCTAAAACCCTCCAGAAAATGGGTACTAAAGGAACCTTCCTCAATATAGTCAAAGCTATCTATCAAAAGCAAACAGCGAGCATCATTCTCAATGGGGAAAAACTTAAAGCCTTCCCCTTAAGATCAGGGACAAGACAAGGTTGTCTACTCTCACCTCTTTTATTCAACATATTACTGGAAGTACTTTACATAGCAATTAGAGAAGAAAAGGACATTAAGTGCATCCAGATAGGCAAGGAAGAATTCAAGCTATCATTATTTGCAGATGACATGATATTATACCTAGAGAACACTAAATTCTCTACCAAAAAACTCCTAGAGACAATAGGGACATATAATAGTGTGGCAGGATACAAAATCAACACACAAAAGCTGGTGGCTTTCCTATAACAAATAACAAAAGAGAAGAAAGGGATATTAAGGAAACAATTCCATTCATATTGTACCACAGAAAATCAAATATCTAGGAATCAGCTTAACCAAGTGTGTAAAGCATGTACAAAGAAAACTGCAGTACACTGCTCCAAGAAATAAAGAGGACACGAGGAAATGGAAACACATTCCCTGCTCATGGATGGGGAGAATCATTTGATCATTTGACATCCCATAATTCATTGATTTGCATGGGGGCACCAGTAACATTTCCATTTTGACCTATCACGTGCCAGTGTAACCCAATGGCATCTGATTGATTTAATAATATGAAGACCATCAAACCGTTCGTTCAGGGTCTTGACAAAGAAGTCTGACCATCTTGTAGTTGGGCAGCCACGTGATCTTTTGACATCCCATGTGTCAGAATCAACATTGTCAAAATGATAATATTCCCTAGAGCTTTGAACAGATTCAATGTAGTCCCTATAAGGATACCCATGACATTCTTCAAAGAAATTGCTAAACACTCCTGAAATGTGTATGGAACAATAAGCCGCCATGCATAGCTGGAGCAATCCTCTAAAAAAGAAAATAGGAGGCATCACCTTTCCCAACTTCGAACTGTACTACAAGGCAGTAGTAATTAAAACAGTGTGGTATTGGAATAAAAACAGACCTGTGGACCTATGGAGTAGAATTTAGTATATCCTGACACCCAACCTCAAGCAAATGATGATTTAATTTTTTGATAAAGGTGCAAAAGAGTCCAAAATGGAGTAAGGAAAGCCTTTTTAACAAGTGGTGCTGAGAAAACTGGGCAGCAACATGTAAAAAAATAAATTCGGACCTCTGTCTAACACCATGCTAAAAATTAGATCAGAATGGATTCAATATCTCCGTATCAGACCTGAATCCATAAAGTACTTTGAAGAAAATGTAGGAAAAACCCTCCACGACATCAAAGCTAAAGTCATCTTCAAAGGTGAAACACCACTAACAAAGCAACTAGAAGAAAAGAAAAACGTATGGTAATACATAAAACTAAAAATCTTCTGAACCTCAAAAGAAACAGTGACCAAGATACAAAGACAGTCCACAGAATGGAAAAGAGTATTACCCCAATACCCATCTGATAAGGGGTTAATATCCATGATATATCAGGCTCTGGTAGAATTTTACAAGAATAAAACAACCAACCCCATCAAAAAATGGGGAGAATAAATGAATAGAAACTTCAGCAAGGAAGAAATTCGAATGGCCCAAAGACATATGAAAAAATGCTCATCATCAATAATCATCAGAGAGATGCAAATCAAAGCAACAATGAGATATCTCATACCATATAGACTGGCACATATCCAAAAGAGCACGAACAACAAGTGCTGGAGTGGATGTGGAGAAAAGGGGACACTCATACATTGTTGTTGGGAATGTCGACTGGTACAGCCTTTCTGGAAAACAATATGGACATTCTGTCAAAGACTAGAAATTGAGCTCCCATTTGACCCAGCCATACCACTCCTGGGGATATACCCTGTGAAGCCAAAAAACACACAGAGGAAACACCATCTGCACTTCTATTTTCATAGCAGCACTATTCACAATAGCCAGAATCTGGAAACAACCAGTTTACCTGAAAACTGATGACTGGATAAAGAAACTTTGGCACATCTCTACAATGGAATACTATGTAGCTGTTAGAAAAAGGTGAAATTATGAAATTTGCCTGAGTGAAATTAGCCAGAAGGAAAAAAAGACAGATATAGAATGACTGCATTAATTTTATGTACATAAATATATATATGTATATATATGTACATATTATGATACCAATAACCAAGGTCAGGCAAAATAATGATCAGGAGGTCTTGTCAAAGGTGAAAATTATCACAAGTGTGTGGGAGTCAGAGGCTAGGTAAGACAGAGAATGAAACAGTGTGCTAATAATTGTAGAAAGTGCTAATACTAACCTAGAACTGAGCATTAAATACAGGCAAAAAGATACACATGACAACCTCTAAATGTATGTATTGTAATCAACAATGTGGAAGGGAAGGAAAAGAAAAGAAAGAGAGAGAAAGAGAAAGAAATAAAGAACCTGCCATAGAGGCAGGATAGTGGAGGGGGAGGGAATCGTGGACATTGGTGATGGGAAATGGGCACTGGTGGAGGGATGGGTGCTGGAACACTGTATGACTGAAACCCAAATATGAAAATATTATGAAAAAAAAAAGTGCAGAGAAAGTTTTTACAAAGTTTGTAAGTTTTTCAGATATTTCAAAAAATTAAGCATGTGACTTAACTGTAAAATTTGTTCACAATATACCCTCAAAATATTATAGCAATATATATCTTATGAAATAAAGTATTCATTGAAATAGCATATTTGCATTTTTGGAGGCAAATTTTCTTTATTCAAATAAATAATGGAAACTAGTTTAAATATATCTGAATACTTTTCGTTTCGATGTCAGAGCGCTTCTCCTATGTTTTCTTCGATGTACCTTATAGATTCATGTCTGATGTTGAGATCTAGAATCCATTTTGATCTGACTTTTGTGCATGGCGTTAGAAGGAGGTCTAAGTTCATTTTTAAAGATGACACACCACTGACCAAGCAAATGGAAGCAAAGATAAACAAATGGGATTATATAAAACTAAAAAGCTTCTGCACCTCAAAAGAAACGGTGACCAAGATACAAAGACAATCCACAGAGTGGGAAAGGATATTCACCCAATACCCATCTGACAAGGGGTTAATATCCAGGATTTATCAGGCACTGGTAGCACTCCACAAGAAACAAACAGCCAACCCCATCAAAAAATGGGGAGAAGAAATGAACAGAAGCTTCCAAAAAGAAGAAATTCCAATGGCCAAAAGGCATATGAAAAAGTGTTCTTCATCTTTAATCATCAGGGAGATGCAAATCAAAACAATAATGAGGTACCATCTCACACCACAGAGACTGGCACACATCCAAAACAGCAAGAACAACCAGTGCTGGCGTGGATGTGGGGAAAAAAAGGGACTCTGATCCACTGTTGGTGGGAGTGCCGACTGGTCCAGCCCTTTTGGAAAACAATATGGGCATTCCTCCGAAAACTAGATATTGAGCTCCCATTTGATCCAGCAATAGCACTCCTGGGAATATACCCGAGAGACCGAAAAACACATAGCAGAAACACTATCTGTACTTCTTTATTCATCTCTGCGCTATTCACTATAGCTAGAATCTGGAAACAACCTAAATGCCCGAGAACAGAGGACTGGCTAAAGAAACTGTGGTTCATCTACACTATGGAATACTATGTGGCTGTCAGAAAAGATGACATTATGAAATTTACCTGCAAATGGATGGACATGGAGACTATCATGCTGAGTGAAATTAGTCAGAAGGAAAAGGACAGATATAGAATGACTGCATTCATTAATACGACATAAATAGATACCAGTGTTTAACTAAATGTGGGAAATGGTAATGGCAGATTAAGACTCACCATTGAATATACACAAAGAGACTTAAGTGATAAACTCTAAATACCTGCAGGGCTAGCCACATGTGTAAAATAAGAGGCAGAGAGATGCAGAGACAGAGAGAGAGACAGAGAGAGAAAGAGAGGAAACTGGGGTACCTGCTATTAAGGCAGCATGGGGGTGGGCAGGAGGGGGTGGGGTACATTGGTGGTGGAAATGGGGCACTGGTGGAGGGCTGGGTGCTGGTATACTGTATTACCAAGAACCAATTATGATCACCTTTGTAATTGTATGTTTCACTGTGGTATAATAAAAAATTAAAAAAAATAAATATATCTGAATAGACCTTTCATTGATAAACATTTCAGAATCATAATATACTAGCATGATTGTGACATGTCACAAAAACTCCCTTTTATGAAAAAATTATTTCCACCTAATATTCTTCCAATAAAGAGCTTCTAAAATGTAGCTTGGAAATATAGAAGAAAAATATATGTTACTTTAAAAAATAACTAGAAATTCAAATAATAATTAGTGAAAATTATTCAGAAAATACAAATGCTACAAAGTAGACAAATGATGCATTGCAGGATTTTGCAATTAGCACAGGCATGAAATGAAAGAGTACAGCATGGTTTAATTAATTTCAGTAAGTGACGCAGAAAAAGAGCCCACTAGATGATAGAAGCAGTTCACCTCTTTTGTTAGGTTAAATCCCAGGTTCTTGATTTTAGTGGGGAGTATTGTACATGGGACTTGGGCATTTTTGTGTTTATTAATTTGTTTCTCTCACTTCTGCTTTATTTGTATGTCTATAGAAATGCCTTAAGTTATGAATATTTATTTGATTTAGTACGTTGCCACTTTACTGTACATATTTTTTTGTTTTTAGGAAATTTTTGTGTAGTATGGAGAATTTTCCAAATATTTCATGTTTCAACAGTCATACTTTTTTGTCTTCTTTTTGCCTTTCTAGATCATGTTAATATCTTTCTACATGATCTGTGGCAAGGACTTCACTTACTTCATTGACTAATAGCATTGTAAGTGGACATCCTGGTCTTGCGCTTGATATAACAGCAAAGGATTTAAACTTTTATTATGTATGGTGTTAGTTTTAGTTTTTTGGTAAGTGGTTTCCATTATATTGAAGAAAGTTTCTTATATCCTATTGTTGATTTTTATAACAAATGAGATTCAGATATTGTTAAATTGTTTGTTTGCATTTATTGAAATGACCATATGCTGTTAAATATTTCCTTGTATTTATCTGGCATATTACATATATTGATTTATATACCTTTGCATGCCAGAGTTAAGTACTACTTGATTAGTGTGGATGATTCTTTTAATACATTGCAGGACATAAATCCCTAAGATTTGTTGAAGATTATTATCTATATTTATCAAGGATGGATATTGATTTGCATTTTATTTCAGTGATGTACCTGATTTGGATACCAAGGTAACACTGATCCCATAAAAACTTTTAGTATTTCTGTCTCTTCAATTTCCTGGAAAGGATTGAAATGCATAGAAAGTTTGTCTTCAAAGTTTTTGAAGAACTCAAAATAGACAAAAATTAAGTTAACTTTTGTCTATTGGGTGATAGATGGATATATATATATATATATATATCCATCTATCACACAATAGACAAAAAGTTAACTTAATGATAAACACTTCAGTATTGCCCTGAAAACCAGACGTACAAAATTATCTGTTTTATTTATCACATAACATCTGAGAAATGTAAATAAAAAAATGAGATGTCACCTCATAACAAGTGACTAGGAACCACCAGTGTTGGTGAGTATATGGAAATATAGTAACCATCATCCACTGTCATCTGATTCAGCTGCTATGAAAATAGTATAAAGAATTCTACAAAATGTTAATAATTGATTTTTCATATAATCCATTTTCCACTTCTAGGCATATACGCCCAAGGCCTAAACCATAAATTTTGAAAATACATTTGCTTTCCTATGTTCATTATTGCACCATTCACAAGTCAAGTTCTGAAAACAACCTAGGTTCTCAAGAAGAAACTGTGGGATATGTAAACATTGCAATACAATTCAGCTTTTAGTTTAAATGAAATCCTGAAACTTGACAAAACAGAGAATGATTGCTCTCATATCTAAAATACAAACACAGGAGGGAAATTATAAATGACCAAATTTTACTCTTGACATTAAACTTGAAGTACTGAGTCTGCCAATTGTGTGGTGAGTGGACAGGAGAAGATGTGGGTGATTGTTTGAGGGACACTGCTAACACTGATGGTAGGTCTCGGAACATTGGAGCTTGAAACAATTATCGATAGTATTATATGTCATGGTCTTTGTATAAAGGTATGCATGTATATACATATATATATACAAATAAACAGTGTCATGTCAATTTATAAATGAATATGATCTTTCTACAAGGAAATGCAAAGTGCTGAGTCAAAGAAATGGCTTTAATATATAAAGATAAAATCCCCTTGGAGGTATATATAGATATAGATGCAGATATAGATATAAATCACATACATGTTTATGTGATCATACTGGTTTATAAGAGTATAACATTAGGAGTGTAATATTATCACTCCGTAACAGCCACTATAGTTTAAATAATCCCCCAATAATGCCCATAATTTTGTTTTTTGTTTATTTATTTATTTTCGGTCACTGTCAGCTCTGTTCAGGTCTCACTTCTGGGTCTGCACTCAAGAATCATTCCCGGTGGTGTCTGGGAATCATATGTGGTACATAACCTGCTGCTCTTTCTCTAGCCTGCATAACTTTTTAATGTGTTTTATTAAAAGTCTGGCAGGTTAAGGAAAAAATATATGCATGGTCAAGAATCTGTCTGTCATCATGAGACACTGTCTTAAAGAATTTTTAAAGGTTTTCATATGTTCCTCTGAGCCCTGCCAGAAGTAATTCCTGAGTGCAAAGCCAGGACTAAATAACTCCTTTGCATTGCCAGATGTATACCAAAATCAAAAGAAACAAATTCATACTATTAAACAGTAACAGTCTTTAACTCTTCTATAACTGTTTGATTTTTTATTAACCCTTGTTCTTATATCAAGAGCAGTTGCTAACAGGTAACTTTATCAGCATGAATCCACCCTTTATAATACTGTTCCTTTGCTGGTTTCCTGGGAAATCTAGCTAAAATGTCTCATTTCCATTTAAGTTAAGTTTGTGTTTTTAGAACCAAATACACTACAATTTGCCTTATATTTCAAATTTGTGCAAATGTTTGACTTGTCAGATGACAATAAATATTTTAATGTTAATCACCACATACATTTTTAGCAGATGCAAGACTACTACCAAACCTATCTCCTTATCAAAAAATTCTCAATAATATTTGTGGAGTTGCCTTGAATTGAGACAAACTGAATTAGCTTAAGTTTGTTACATACTGTGTAGTTCCATTTTTCATTATGCAGTGCTGTTGTGTTGCAACATTTGTTTTAGATTTTGCTGAATTTAAATGCTGATGTATTCTCAACTTAGTTCTAAGTGAATTGGAGAGTGACATTTACTAATATTTGCACAGCTCAAAGAAGTTCACACTGTGCAAGACATTATACAAATTGAGGTGCAATGTTTAAAAAAAGGATATATAGATTAAGAAATATAGAGACTTGGCATAATCAATACATTTCTTGAATTTTTTTAAATATTAAAATGAAAAGAAATTTGCACCTGTTAATGATCTCCTGAAACAATGGGACATAACTTCATTTGCAAATGGTGACAAATATTCTTAAAAGAAAATCTGAGAACAGTTGCTAAGGAAATTATACACACTCCTGGTGGTGTCTATGGAAACTGAGCCTTCACAAAACTTGTAATGAGAAATAAAGAGATAGCTGGAAGAGTGCCCAGTCTCAGAAATACAAGAAGAATCTTTTATCAAAATTTATAAAAAATGAAAATAGAATAAAATTATTTTTCCTTTGGATACCAGTAGTAGTTTCAGTTCTTGTTAAAATATAAAACATATCAATTATTGCTTCCTTTTATTAATACATTAGTAAAATATGGAAAATAATATGATTACTATACCTCATAGGATTTCCTTATAATCCTATAATAACAAGGATTTCCTCATGCTCTGGAACTACATTTATATTCAAAGGAATGCATTTTCTTTTAAAATACTGAACTCAGGAACAACTAATAATTTTTACTTCATTATTAAGAATATAATGTCACATCTTTGACCAAGCTTTTAAGGAAACATCTTTTAGTTGAAAACAATAAATCCTCCTGTGAAAGAATGATTCTTATTTAAAAAAGAAATCATTTTATCCCTTGATCTCATTTAACTAATGATTTGAATATAGGGTTTCACATAATTTCATGCTTCCAAATGATGATGTGAATGAAATAGGACCTTTGAATAAATCAGTAACAGTATGTGATTAAAATTCGTGAATATATTATGCATTGGTCATTTAATTAAAAAATAACGCTTTCTATCTATCACAATATGTACAATAAGACCAAAATATCCCTAAAGTGCCAGAAATAATACATTCCTTCTCTTCCTGGTGTTTACAGTGAAGAAGAAATATATTAATAAAATTATTATGTACATAGATATAAAGCTTATGCAAATTTAGTGCTTTCCAAAATCCACATATAGTTTGATTTATTTTATAGGGGATATCGGAGCACCCGTCATTACCTGGTGATGTTTTCAACTCAGTGCTCAGGGCACCATCTGTAGTGCTAAGCACTAAATCCTGCAAGTAGATCATGACGTTTAGATTTTCAGCTATTTCTACAGCCCCCAGATGTACTTTTTTTTTTTTTGCCTTTTGGGTCATACCCAGCAATGCTCAGGGGTTACTCCTGGCTCTGCACTCAGGAATTACTCCTGGCGGTGCTCAGGGGACCATATGGGATGCCGGGGATTGAACCCCTGGCCGGCATAGGCAGGCCACATACAAGGCAAATGCCCTACCCGCTGGGCTATTGCTCCGCCCCAGATGTACTTTTATTTAAAGTATTTTACAGATTATATGTATAGGAAACTATATGTTTTGTGTTAATGTTTTACAAAAAACTAATTACTTTATTGCTATGAATTAATAAGAAGATAATTTAAAATGCTACTTTTTCTTTTTTTCCTTTTTAAATTTTATTATACACAATTACAAAGCTGTTCATTATTGGGTTTCAATCATACAATGTTCCACCACCTGTCCCTCCACCAGAGCACATTTCCCATCACCAATGTCCCCTGATTCCCTCTCTCTTCCCCCAGTCTGCCTCTATGACAGGCACTTTCCTCTTCTCTTCTCTCTCTCTCTCTCTCTCCTCTCTCTCTCTCTCACACACACACACTGTGGATTGTGTACATATATTTAGGGGTTATCATGTATATCCCTGACTACATTCAATCCTTAGTTCTAGTCTGGCACTGCCATTTCCAACATTATTAGCACATGCCTTTAGTGATTTAGAAAAGTTGCATTGTATACTATCTTTTCTGAATATAAAAAAATAGAATTTCATGCTATTTTTTCTGAGATTCTTTTATATGAGGTTTTTAAAATGATACTCTGGTCAAGGGGGATATTTAAATCTAAGTAGCAATGCTTTTGGCTTCTCTGTTCATCAAACATCATGAGATACATGGTTTTTCTAATTTCTAGATTGCCAAAGTTATGAAAACTAACAATTCTTTTCAAACAGAGGAACTTTTATATGCTTACCAACTGATCAACACATTGTGTGTGTGCACATGCATGTGAGTGTATGAGAGAGAGGGAGTGAGAAAGAGTGAGGGGGAATGAGGGGAAAAGGTTGCACAAAATGCCAAAATTAGAGAAAACAGTAGAAATTGGACTAAAATTTTTCTCGGACCAGTTTGGGATTATAGAAAAAACACAGTGTGTGTGTGTGTGTGTGTGTGTGTGTGTGTGTGATGAGAGAGTGAGTAAGAGCAAGAGGGAAGAAAGAGAAAAAGAGAGAGAGATAAAGTGGGGAGGTTGTACAAAATGCCAAGGTTAGAGAAAACAGTAGAAACCAGACTAAAATCTTCTCTGGCCAGGTTGGGAATACAGAATAAGTAGAAATGGAGTAAAATCTTCTGGGGCAAGTTTGGGCCAGTTCACATTCATTAATTCCTGAAGAAATACTGGACTACTGAATTTCAAACTGATCAATCATTTCTCATTCAATCTCAAAGGATCAAATGCTGCCCTCAATTACAGGCACCTTTCACTAAAGTTTCAGGGAGTTAAACACACATTCAAGAGTGCAAGCTCTGACCACAAGTTGAATAAGGAATAATCGATGAGTTTCTCCTTGCTTTGCTTGGCTTAGTAGGCACAGTAAGAGGCAGAGGCCTACACTCACAGCAATGTGGGAGTGTGATACAGAAAACACTCAGCCTTGAGTGATGTACCAGGTTTTTGCCAGCTGTTCACTTCAAAATTTAAGAACTCCAGTTTTACTAAGCAGAATGATTTTGTATTTTATCACAGATTCTTTTCCTGACCTCATTCTATATTCTCTCTCCCCCTCTCTATTGCATTTTCTTAATTTTTTTGTTTCTCTTTTTCTGACTAAAGGAGAGTGAAAGTAAAAATTAGAATTATAATCATTGTTTTGGGAGAGCAACATACCTGCAGGGGCTTAGAGATCATTTCTGATGGTGCTCAGAGAACCACACACAGTGTTGAGGAATAGAACCAAGGCTGGCAATTTGCAAGGCAAGTGCCTTACCCATTATATCCTTTTAATCCCTCCAGTTAATGGAATGATAGTCTTCTAATTTATATAGAATTGTATGTATAAAACATTATATACCCACATTTTAAATGGTTTCATAACATGTAGGTAAAATAAATATATTAAATTTATCTTTACAATTTTGGTATTTCTTAAGCATTATTCTTTCAATGAGAAAGTTATATAAAATGATTGAAAATTATTTCAATGATATAATTCACAAAATTCATAATGTTTGTCTAAATGAAGACATATACACTCTAACCTTTAGAAATGGATATATATTGAATATATATATACTTAAAATGTACATCATAATAATCATAAATCATATAATAAAAGTATATCATAATAATCACACTCCTATGAGATTTCATAAGAGTATTATTTTTATTTTGAATATATTTTATAATATATGTTTATTGCAACATATGATAAAACAGTATAATCTTAAAACTTTGCTAAGTTGCTTATTATGTTATTTCAACAAAAAAGATTTAAGTGTAATATATAATATAAAAAATTAACAATGACTAATGTATCTTATAGTGTGTTATGTTTCTAAAGTCAATTATGACTGTATCACAACAGAAGTTGTAACCTCAGATAAAATTTTCACTTATTATACTATTTTCTACTAAACCCCTTCTATTCATGTGCAAAAAAATCTGGTATATGTTGTTTTTTATTAACTTGTCAAAATTATTTAATTTTCAAAATTTTCCTGGTGTATGTTAATCATTCTTATCACCTTAGAATCTCAGTGAACGCATATAATGTTGATATTTTGAACATTTCCAATAACTAGTATTAACTAAAATTTACTTTAAGCCACATGGTGAGCTTATGGCTCATTCAGCCCTCTTGTCCAGCATACAGGGCAGGTATAACAAACCTGCTGTTGCTCAATTCTGTTCTTTCAAGTATTCTGAAATCTGTATATCCACATTTTTTTCAAATTTTTTATCCTTAGTGAAGATAATAACTTGTTATATTATAAATTTTAGAGTTTTAGTTAATATTATGCTCATAAAGTCATCTAAAACAAAATAAAATTTAGTATTCAAATAATTAAGCATAAATCAAAGAATATGTTTCATCTAAACTATTTTGAAGATAATTAACCTATCTAGAAGAAATAATTATTCAATGTAAGACATATTTTTCCCCAACAAAATGGGGGCTGAATAAAAATTGAAAACAATAATTATTTGGTTTAACTAAAACAGCAGTTTATAGTGTTATAACAACATGTCAAAAAATCAGTATTTCTCAGGTAACTTGGGAAAGGATTAAACACAGATAGCTGGGCCCCAGGGCAACCGGGTCATAGCATTCAGAGACTCAGACACAACAGAGAAGCTGCCATCTGGCTCTCCCTAGCTCAGCTGACCAAGAGGTTCCTGGGAGGAAAGATGGGTTTTGGGAGTGGGCCCATCACCTCTATGGGGCCTTGGAAACAGTAGGATGAGACTCGCTCATCACAATAGCCAACATTTTCACTGTCTGGACACCACAGCACATCAGAGCCCGCCCAGAAGAGATGCTGATCTCAAGAAAAGATTAACAGAGTAGCTGAGTTCAAGCCCAAGTAGGTGGCTCTCAGAGGCGGAGTCACCGGGCATTCGTGTGATGGAGATGAAGTCACCCTTCCCCTCTCCGATTCATCCAGGAGGCCCAGTGGCACCGCCCACAAACTGCCTCAGCACAACTGGCCATATCATCCAGAGACCCAGGCACACTGGGGATAGCTGCCATTTGACTCTCCCCAAGAGGCTGTGCTGTCTGCCATTTGGCTCTCTCCACAAATGGCCGTGCTGTCCATTAAACTAGTGAAACCAATCATGTCCTAGAATATACTACAATCCATAATGTGTAAGAAAGGCAAGTGAAAAGGAGAGAGAGAGAGAAAGAGAGACAGAGAGAGACAGAGAGAGAAAGATACGGAACCCGCCATGGAGGTAGGTTGGTGGAGGGGGAAGAGAGGTGGGGGTCATTGGTGATGGGATATGGGTACGGGTGGAGGGATGGGTGTTGGAACACTGTAGAACCAAAAACTCTACATGAGCATCTTATACTTGTATATCTAAAGGTGGTATAATAAAATAATTAAAATAACTAAAATAAACAGATACTTGTTAATTCTTCATCAAGACCCTGAAGGAACGGATTGATGCTCTTCATATTCCTGAACCAACCAGATGCTACTGGGCTACATTGGCACATGACAGGGTCAAATGGAAATGTTACTGGCGCCTGCTAGAGCAAATCGATGAATAATGGGATTCAAGTGGTCAAGAAGTGATCAAGTGATAGTTGTTAATGCAGGAATTCATCGACCTCTAAAATGACTCCTCTAACTTATGTAATATTTCAGAAATAAATTTGGTCTTAATTCACAGGCACTGATTTCAGATAATCTCATAATACTATTGTTTTAGAAAATACAACTTTTGGAGGACTTGTTTTTAATAATAGACTTTGAGTTTGTGTTATCCATCTGTGGATTTGAGTCTTCAGAATCAAGTAATTATGGTTTTCCCTCCATTATCCTAATTCTCTTATTATCAATTACCTATTTAAAATAATATGTGGGGGGGTCCAGAGAAATAGCACAACAGGTAGGGTGTTAGACTTGCATGCACCCAACCCAGATTTGATTCCCCAACAAACCATATAGTCTCCGAAGCACCACCAAGATAAATTCCTCAGCGCAGAGCAAGGAATAACCCTTGGGAATTGCTGGGTATAACCCAAAAAAAACAATAAATAAATAAATGAATGAATGAATGGATGGATGAATATATGAATAAATTAAATAATATATGGTCAGTTTGTCATTGCCCAATAGCCCCAAAAAATCTAGATCTATGATATCAGAGCATATTAGCCACTTCCGGTTAATAAATACTTGAAATTAGCTAGTCCTGAAATATGCTATAAGCACAAATAAATACAAGAATTCCTAAAATAAAATGAAATAAATGACAAAATTATTTGGGCAGTTAATTCCAACATGTGTGCAGTAGAGAGAATTAGTGTTTCTCTAGCCACCAGCTACAAGTTCAAAAATTGAACACAATTCTCTCAGGACCAGGACACTGCATTAGATTTCAAAGCTTGAAGTCTTGCAGCACATTCTTCCCTACCCATCACTTTAATGATAACTGTTGTTGTTTCTCTTGTGACAGAATATGTCAGAAGTTCTAATGATCCATTTCCCTGGATCAATTAATTTGCTTGAACAATTAAGAGCTCAGGGAAACATGTTTACTTACTAGATTAATAATATATTACATGGATATTGCAGATTATATTGATTGGCAGCTTTACAAAGGGATGCATAGGATGAGCTTCTCCCAAAGCAAGCTTCTATGCGGGTGGTGTTTGGGTCTTGACATGGTTATGGGTGGAAGGTTTTTGTTTCTCCAACTAGAAAAGATGGCCCCTGCATCTTCTTCCTCTTTTTCATTGTTTTCCCTTTGTGTTCATTGTGTGGTATGTGGGATTACTTTCTTTCTTGCTAGCCCTGGGTTTTTATATTGCTAATGAAAGTTTGTTTTTCTCCTTCCCATAAGCACTTTGCCTATGTTTATACTAGGAATCTCTTGTCTAAGCACAAAAAGTTAACTGGGCAGTGAAGTTGTGTTATTTAACCCTAAATTATTACTCCTTAGTTTCACTCATATTTTCCAACCATAAGTCTCAGTACCATTTAGATTGAATATAATTCCTCACCTCCATAGAGGGTCCTCTACTAGGGACTGGGTGGTACCAGGAAAATAATTCTTCCCTGGCTTGGAAAAGGGATAATTCTAGAGTAAGCCCTGCTCTGACCCAAGTTTAGAGCAAGGTCAGAACTTCTCAGTTTTTACCTAAGATAAGCCATGATTTGCCTTGCATCATAGCAGAGCACTTAAAGCTGTTGTGTTTGGAAACTGGACGTTGAGGGGAATTGGAAATGATCAGTCTGTCAATAGGACCATAGTTTGCGTCATGTGGTGTGATCTCCTGAGGAGAGACCACCCTATAGGATTAACCCTGAGTGTAGATTTTTGCCTGTCTCTCTTACTGTGATTACAAAATAGTTAGAAATATTATTGAGGTGATTATTAGCTAGCCTTGATGAGAGTAAAGCATGTCAATTGCCATGGGAAGCAGTTACATGAGCCCTGGTGGATTTTTTCACAGGTAAAATGATTTTTCACAGGTAAAAGGAAGCTGATTTTACCTCATTGTGTGAGGGATAAGCATATACCTTTGATTACACCACACCCCCAGCCACTGCATAAGATTTATCTCTTGCAGTTTGGAGCTCAGTGAGTATGTGTGGCATTTGGTGTGGTGTAAATGTAGGAAGAAGTAAAGTCATGGATTTTCTAACTGTGATACTGGTTCTTTGTTCATCAACCAGAGCGTTGATGATCTTGATTATTTGTTCCAACCCTTTGTTGCAGGGTTGAATTCCCTGCAAATAGCCTTTCCCTCCCTAAGTAGGTGGCTCCAAAGTCCATCAGATGCAGGTGGGCCTCACGGGTGGCTTATGGAAGGGGAGAGAGATGGTCACTTTCTCCCCCAGCTGTCTCTGCCACCCAGGACCTGCTGGGCAGGCTTAGGACTGATAAAGTCTGCGATGAGCACCTGCATGGCGTGGGCCTGAGCCACAACAATCCCACTAGGTGGCCGTCAAGCCACACCTGATGTTTGCTTGACCTCTAGGCAAGGGAGCTGATCTCCACTACCAGAGATTTCTCAGGGAGCCACAGACTCAGGCTGGATCAAGGAATTGCTGTTTGCAGGAAAGGAATGTCAGTCCTAGGCCTTACCCAGGGTTGCCTCAGGGTTCTTGTCTTCCTCGCAGAAAAATAATTTTCAGGAGTCAATGAGCAGTGACGTAAAACAGGTTTTATTAAGGAGATTTTAGGAAAGGGAAGGAGGAAGGAAAGTAAGAGAGTACATATCTCAAGAGGGGAGATGCTGGCAACACACGTGCTCAGGCACCACATGTGCTTGGCCATGTGGGCTCAGGCAGCATGAGTGAACAGGTAGCATGTGTGTGCTGTCCTTTGGTCAGGACAGCTTTTATAGATTTCTCCTCAAGTTACTCCCATATGGGGTGTCAACCTAGGTTGCTAGGGCCATTGCCAAGGGAGTAGACTTTGGGAGTGGTCTTCTTTGACTGGAATACTCTGGAGTCTTTTGTGAGCTGGGTTCTGGGCCAAAAGCTAATTCATCTCCCTCAGGAGATTTAATTAGCTAAAGCCATTAGAAGGGTCTGTGGCCAATGGGCTTCACACATTCCCTTTGGCCTTCCCTTCCCTCAGGGTCTATTGTTGATAGTGGTCTTATCAAGTCTGGTTTCGGTTTTCAAACAGATGTGACTCTGGATAGCTGAAGGACCAGTTTTTTTCTTCTTCAGGAATTTTTATTGCCATGTGGCACCCCCCAAGCCCCTCCCGCCCCATCTGCCATCTGTCTGCCTACAACACATCTAAGTAACATAAGCCAATTGTGTTTGAAATGAGTTTTCCATGAATAACAGCATCCATTCACCTTGATGATATTTCCAGGCATTGCTGGAATTTAGGGACTGAGAAGCAAATGTAACACAAGACTTTCTTATTGCTCTTATGGCTCAATAAATTCCAGAGGTTTGGAGAATGATAAGGCAGAAATCTTGGACCAAAGACCACATTTATATAAGAAAAATAAATCACTATCGCACTCTCTCTTACATACTGAGTATAAGATAAAATAATAATAGTTGGGATCACTTTCCATTGTTCATTGATTAGCTCGAGTGGGTGCCGGTAACATCTTCATTTGTTGGGAATGAGGTCCATTATTGTTACTGTTTTTGGCATATTGAATATACCATGGGTAGCTTGCCAGGCTCTGCTGTGGAATAGTTTGAATACTTAGGATAAATGAAATATACTGAAAAAATTAAGTTTAGTCTCAAGTGTTTTAATATACTTACTATTGAATTTGACTTATATAAATGCTTCATATTAGTTCTTATCAAATGCTGCTGCTTCTACGTTTAGCCAAAATGTACAACAAAATGTCAAAAATATTTTTTCTTCCTAACAGTACTAACCCATAACAGACAGAGCAATGAGAACAAGAAATAAGTTGAACACTGAAAATATTAAAATTTCTTTGTAAACTGTTAAAGAGGTAAGATTCATTGTTGTAGGCAGGCAGACAGGTGGTCCCCACATGGTAATGAATTCTTGCCCTAAGTCTGTCCAAAGTCACCTTTTTGGAACCAGGAACCAAGACTTGATAAGACCCATTAACCAACAACAGACCCTGAAGGGAGTTGGATCAACCTTTCTCTGCCCATCCCTTAATCCAGCTACATTCCAGGAGAGAAGATCCAGCAGGAGCAGAGTTCAAGAAAAGAGATACAGTGAAACATACAAGGTGTCATTGTCTGGTTACAGTCAGACCCTCCTCCGTGCCTTTCCAAAGCCCCCCTTTGGTTTTGGTTGTGTTTGGGGTGCTTTTAGGGGGGGGTGGTGAGAGTCCTTGTCTTTTTGATCTGGCTGTTTTGGGTTTTTTTTGGGGGGGTTTAGATTTTCAAAGAAAACTACTCCCAAAGTCTACTCCCCTTGGCAACAGCCCTAGCAACCTAGGTTGACTCCCCATATGGGAGTACCTTGGGGAGAAATCTATAAAAGCCATCCTGACCAAAGGATGGTGCGTACATGCATGGACACACTTGCTGCCTGAGCCCATGTGGCGGCGAGCATGTGGTGCCTGAGCACATGTGTTGCCCGGGATCTCCCTCTTGAGATGTGTACTCTCATCTTACTTTCTCTCCCCCTTACCTTTCCTAAAATCTCCTTAATAAAATCTGTAAAACTTGCTCTTAGACTCCTGAAAATTCTTTTTCTGTAAGGAAGACAAGAACCCTGAGGCAACCCTGGGTAAGGCATAGGACTGACATTCCTGCAAAGAGCAATTCCTCACTCCAGCCTGAGTCCGTGGGCCCCCGAGAAATCTCGGTGGTGGGGATCAACTCCTGTGCCTAGAGATCTAGCAGACATCAGATGTGGCTTGACGGCCACCTCATGGGGCTGGTGGGGCTCAGGCCCACGCCATGCAGGGGCTCATCACAGACTTTATCAGTCCTTAGCCTGCCCAGCGGGTCCCGGCGGCAGAGGCAGCTGGGGGAGAAAGCGGACCATCTCTCTCGCCTTCCGGCCTCACATAAGCCACTCGTGATTCCCACCTGTATCATCATTAGAGGATATTTACTCTGAGCTTCTACCCTTAAAACAATATGTTGGGCGGGAATGCTTGGTATTTCAACAATAAGGAGGGGGAGCAGGTTCTCTTTACTCCAAAGCAGGCAGTTGACAGACAGAACTTCCTAGCTCAGCAAAGTTCCAAAGACTTTACTTTTACTTTTCACCAATATATGAACAAATACAGCTAATAGAATCCAAGATGGTGAAACACACAAAGCTCTAGCTTCTGACCAAACCTCTGACTGTGTGTTCAGACTGAATTCTCCAACCAAAATAAACTCAAAACTTCTCTTATTCCCTCAAGGCCTGCCTAGAGCTTTCTTCATGGTCTGAGCTAGCTATCAGAACAAAATAAGACTAAATCTTACAGATGCTAATTTGCCAGAGCTGAATTGCATATTCAGCCCGGATCATCGACACCCACCCTGCAGCAGTTTTTTCTTCAATCCGGCCCACGTATGCTGGTCCAGAGACTCTCAGACATGGGGCAGAGCTGTCCCTTGCTCTCCCTGTGCCCAGCCGTTCATGAGGGCAGTCGGGAGGCATGGCGGGTTCTAGCCCTGGCCCACCACCTCGGCAGAGCCTCACAACAAGCCAGGCCACCGCCACTCACTCCATGGGCACCGCCATTTTCCACATTTGGACTTCCTCTCATCAGAACTCCACCCAGCAGACCAGCCCAGCCTACAGCCCGGCTTGCGGTTGCGCGGTTCACCAATAAATGCTTTATTTGGAGGTGTTTAAAAGAGTTTGCCTCCCGCTCGGCAAGCCTGGCAAGCTTCTCGTGTTGTATTTGATATGCCAAATTCCAGTAATATTAGGTCATTCCTGGAATGACCTAATATAATGGTTTGAGGCTCTTTATGTTCCTGTAGCAAGCCAATGCCCCTGGCTCTACTGGCATGAGACAGGACATATGGAGATATTACTGGTGCCCGCTCTAGCAAATAGATGATCAACGGGAAGATCGTGATAGTGATCATGATAGTGAATTTCATATACCAGGCTCCTGAAAAGTCACTGTGGATCTGAGATTAAATGTAATTCAGGATTTAAGACTTGGGGAATAACGTATATTTTATAACAAATATTCTACTTCCAGATATATATTTCTCCAAATTTCCACAAGGTCCTACAAGTGTAGTTCTGGATGCTCTGCCTTTAGAATTACTGAGTGTTATGCTTGTTTGCCAGAAGTCAAATTTAGCATTCCTCTTTGATCTAGAAGGTCTATTTAATAATGGTTGGATCCAACACAGACAGAGTCATCCTGACAAAATTTTACATATAAATTTTCAATTATCCAGTCCTGTGGGAGATATGAGAGGAAATACTTCGACCAAATAACATAGAATTCATGGTAAGAATATTCTGCCATTCAGAGAGTCACCGATCCAAACTGTCTTTTTTTAATCCTGTCTCCAGTCTCCCATAGTAAATTGTATGAGAGCTTTAAAGAAAAACGTAAATGACTCTTAACAAATGTAAATGTTCTGGACTTGCAGCGACCTGGAGCTCATTAGGTCTTGTCATCCAACAAGACCATGGACTGAACCATTTACAGGGATTAAGGTGCTTTTCTTGTTGTTGGGTTCTGAGCTGCTTGCCTTAGGGTCCAGCACTTTCCCACCACAAGGCTCTAAGGGCAGTATCCAGAAATGGGTGCTGCCCATATGGTTATTCCCAAAACATCTGTGCTTATCCGAGCTAAGGTGAGGCAGAATGTAACCTGGTCTTATGACCTCTGATCATGGTATTATCTAAACCTTGCAAATGTTACCTTGCAAATTCTAAATCTGTGATTGTTTTCTGTTGCAATGGCCCAGGAACATGCAAATACCATGTGCTTGTGCTTGTATCCCCTCCACCCAAATATTGTATAAAAGGCTTAAACTGTGCTCAGTAAAATGAGTACTGCTATCCAGAACTTTGCGCTGCAATGGTGACTTTCTTTCCTTTCTTAGCAGCAGCAAGGTAGAGTTTCTCCCAAGTCCATCCCTCTCCTTTTTCTGGAGGGATGAAGTCTGACAAGATCTTGGTCTCCTCATCTGTGCCGGGGCTGCTGGCCAGAGCCCCCAACACTTGGGGATCAAAATGATACAGAAAGGACACTTGCCTTGCACACAGTCAACGAGAGCACTTGACTAGCACTTCAAATAGTCGCTCAAGTATGGCCAAGAGTGAACCCTAATCACAGAGATCAGATCAAACCCTGAGTACTGCTGGTCATATCCTTCTACCCCTACCACTAAAAAATCAAGGCACTTGCTTGGTGTGTGGTTGACCCAGTTGGATTGTTGGCACCATTTAGGGTACCTGAGCACTGCTAGAAGTCACCTCTGAGCTCAAAGCCAAGAATAAGTCTGGAGGGGTCAGAGGAATAGTACAGTTGGTAGAGTATTTGCCCAGCATATCTCTGACCAAAGTTTAATATTGGCATTCCATATGGTCCTCCAAGCACCACTAGGACAGGTCCTTGAGTGCAGAGTCAGGAGCAAAGCACTGAGCACCAGCAAGTGTCGTCCCTCCTCATACAAAAGAATAAGTCTGCAGTACCATCAGCGACTCCTCCCTGATAAAACAAACAAAAGAGCAAATGAAGTCAGGAAATCTCAGTGTGACGAAACAATTAATATATAGGGTCTATTTGATCCAAAAAAGATAATTTTGCTTAAGCCAAGCAATTGCAAAACAGGACAATGCAACTTTTATTCTGAAGTGTTTAGGGCTATAGAGACATAGAAAAGAGGACCTCATTTTTTTTTTTGCTGTTGATATAAGATTTTTTTATTGAAAACGCCAAAATTCACATCATTGAATATGGTGACATTAAAAGTATAAGAGACTGGGGCCGGAGCGATGGCCCAGCAGGAGGGCGTTTGCTTTGCATGCAGCCCGCCTATGCCGCCCGGGTTCGATCCCCGGCATCCCATATGGTCCCCCCGAGCACCGCCAGCAGCAATTCCTGAGTTTAGAGCTAGGAGTAACCCCTGAGCATTGCCAGGTGTGACCCAAAAAAGAAAAAAAAGTATAAGAGACATTTTGGGTCTAATTCAAGTTAAATTGACTGACAAAAAATAATAAACAACTTTATAAGAAAAATTTCACCTTGCTTGTTAAAGAACAGATGGACAGCTAAAAACAGATAGGTAAGAGAATAAGTAGAAAACAGAGTGAATTTTATGATTCCAATTTAGGATATTATGTTTTATAGATTTACTTTGTATATCTATAAATCTATAAATAAATATAGATTTATTTATATATCAGAGAAGAGTTCATGATGACACATATAATTCTAGCATAAAAATATGACTAAATTCTTGCTGTACATTAGAAGCCTAAGTCTATGAAATGTTTTATTCAATAAAACAATTTAGAGGTACCAGTTCATACAAGTGTAAGAGAGAAGTCTAATAAGAAATAAATACTTATAATTAAAATGTAATAGAGGTTATAGGACAATAGTTGTTATTTTTCTACTTAAATTGGATATGAGAAAAAATTTATGATTGTCCTTTATTAAAATAGAATTTATTTATTATTATTTATTTATTTATTCTTCTGAACTGGTTAATGAGGTAAAATGCCTCTAATAAGTCAGTATTTTAATATTCAGGATATGAAGGAATATTTTATTAATAATAAAAGGAAATTGTGCCAATATAATATTAAGAATATTATATTGTTCTTCCCACAGAGACTGCCTGTGTGGTCTGAGAAAAATAATTAAAATAATAATTAGACTGTAATGTAGCATGTTTATTTTAAAAATGGTAACCTCATCTGTGTTCATGACTATGGTGTAGCCCCAAGGTGTGTACCATCCAGGTTAGTAAGTACGAAATGTTGTGCAGTATCTTGTATTGAAGTGTTAGGAGATGAGATTAATTATTCTGAAAATTAGGGAAGTGATTTCTTAAATCCAACAGTAAATCAGTATTAACTGAAGTGAATCAATTAGCAAATCAGTATTAATTGAAGAAAATCTTCAACAGAAACCAACTTGTGCACATTAAGATTTTAATGAGAACTGATGTACTTTGGACCACTAACACTATAAATTCATTTGAATTTCTTTGAGCCAATAACTTATACTTGTTGTATCAACAGTAGGTAATTTATATAGTATGCTACTCATATAATATTTGTCTACAACAATGGAGTCCAGTGTATTAAAATAAACTTTCATTATTTCTTTTTGTCGTTGTGTTTTGAGAACACATACTGGAGTGCTCAGGGGTTACTTGAATCTCTGTAATTAGCCCTCTTGTTATTCCCTTCTCACAGTGTGTAGGTGATCTCCCATGTAAGCAAGCAAACCTGGGCCTTTTAAATGAAAAGCATGTATGCAGTCCATTGAGCTATATCTCCAGGTTCAGAGGGATCAGTGTGTGAGTCTGTGTGTGTATGTGTTTGTAAACTAATAATTAAATGGCGGTTCTTATGCTATAAGTAGGTTTAACCTGTGGCTATCTACTCCAGAGAAATTATCTGTAAACTTGGCACAAATAGTACTACATTAGTGATTTGGAATGCAAAAAATGATAAATAGTTCTTTTATTAAAGCTATAGATGATATTCTTAGTGGAAATGTTAAGGACTAAATATGTCTTTGTTGT